>OLKM01002848.1:0-10000 GCA_900291075.1 Melanogrammus aeglefinus | reverse complement strand
GATAGATAGATGTTATAGTTAGACAGGGTTACACAACAGAATAAAAAAGCGCCAATAGGCAGAAGCAGTTGATTCGGCGTCTACTCTTTATTATGTCTATGGATAGGATGACCGGTTCAAGGTGGCGGCTGAAATTCTCGTATCCCAGCAGCCAATGCGGCGTCTACTCTTTATTATGTCTATGGCCTTACACATATAGTCCACCTAGATGAGTCCACATGTAGGTGGACACGCCCACTTTTGATGTCAGAAGAGGCAGATTGGTATAACTTCTGGTAATGGGTTATTACACTCACACCTGGTGGCTTAATGTCACCTTTTAATGCATGTGTTGTTGAAAACATAATAAATTTGTTAAATACTTCGTAAATGAGACCAAGTAAATACATTTTGGAGCAGGCTATCTGTGTTTTCATTTCCTCTCCATAGTAAAACACAATTTACGCAAGCCTTTCATAATAGATTCAATGTTTTTAAGTAAAATGATCAGAACATATGAACATTCAGTACCAGAGATGTGGACTCGAGTCACATGACTTGGACTCGAGTCAGACTCGAGTCATGATTTTGATGACTTCAGACTCGACTTGCCAAATTACGCATGACTTGCGACTCGACTTAGACTTGACTGCTATTGACTTGAGACTTGACTCGGACTTTACCTCTTTGACTTGTAATGACTCGACACGTCTTGAGTCAAAAACATTTATTGTTTTAGATATCTAACCTATTTCCCGCCTAGAGGGCTAGACACCCAAGACGCATTCACTTCCGTGAAGATGAAAAAAAAACAGAAAGCAAAGTCAAATCTACACTTTAATAATATCAAAACAATCGATGTCATTTATACTATATTCAGAATAACAGTTTTAGTTTCATATCTGCTGCGTTTTGAGTTAGTCCCATTGAAGCTGGCTGGCCAGCCTCTGACACTTAAGACATCGTAACTAAATCATTGTTCAACCACTTACCTTTGTTCAAAAAAATGTGACAAATCTGCACACTCATATCGTCAATAATATCTAAACTAAATTTCGATATCATTTATGCTTTCTTCAGAATCACAGTTTAAGTTTCATATCGGCTTTGTTTCAGTTGGTCTCATTGATTTACGTTGACGCTGGAGGTGAGGCCATTCAGGCAGTGTTGCCAGATTGGGCGGTTTTCCCACCCTATTTGGCTACTTTTTAAACAACATAAGATTTCGGCACATGCGCATATCATAAACACATTTGAAAACAGAAACCAATGAACATATTATAACTATTAAATGAAGAAATTACACATTAGAGTGATATGTGGAAATTATGATCAATAGCCTAATATTGACATTAAGTGAAAATACATGGTGACTTGTTCAAGACTTGAAAAAGTTTGGGACTTGGACTTGGATTCGACTTGGCTTTGGTGTGACTTTGACTTGGACTCGACTTGCCTTTCCCTGTCTTGACTTGGGACTCGACTCGGACTTGACTGTTAAGACTTGGGACTTACTTGGGACTTGCCAAACACTGACTTTGTCCTATCTCTGTTCAGTACTATCAAAAACTTGCTTATTGTTGAAATTTTGAAATGCTCACGCCGAACAGGTAGACTTGTGTTTAAGTGCAGTTATTGTTATCAAACAGTCAACAATCAATTTGTTAACAACCTAAGGTAACATAAGCATTTCTTCCCCTCTCTCTCTCATACCTTCCTGTCTTACTCTACATTAAGAGGATAAAACCTAAAAAAACATTTATTTGGTGACCCACATAAAATCTTCCGTGACCCACACGTGGGTCGGGAGTCGCGACCAAGTCTTTGGGAAAGACTGTTCTAGACCAATAAAATCTCCTGATACCAATCGGTTAATTATCCCCAGAGTAAATACAAAACATGGGAAAGCAGGATCAATATGAATAAAGTTGCCTTGCCTTGGCTACTCTGACAGGTAAAAATACAAAGAAATATTTGGAACGTGAGCAGTGGTTACTATTTCCCATGGCATCATGAATTTCACCACCACTCAATATAACAATGCAGGAATAATTAGGAGGAAGGATGAATCATGGTCCCAAAGAGTGGGCCGTGAGGGACACGCCCACCAGGGGCAGTCCAACATACCTGTAGAAAGTTGTGGAACAGTCCAATGTTGACATTGACGTTCGATGGTCAGCGCAATCATCCTAGCCTTGAAGGAAATACCAGGGAAACACCCACACTGTTGTCACAGTAACTGGATTGGACAGTTTGACGTTCAAGCTGTATTGGATATCTTTCAAATGATTATCATTGTCGTAATCTTTTCTCTCAAACTTTTATGTATTCAAGTAAATGTTCCCAGGGCAAGAAAAGCACTGCATTGCAGATGAAGAGCCAGAGCCTGTTATGACATTCTATGTTATGCAGATGTATTACATGATTATATTGCATATTGAATACAGTTGTATTTACTTGATGTACAGTGGCACTGTTCCGGGTGGTTGGCCAGAGTAACCAGATTCATCATATAGATTCACTTACCGGCATTTCCAAGTCATTGTTTTCGAAATTGTGTCATCCGTTGCTTTCTTTATAAAGCACATGCTCATGCATTCCTAACTTGCTTCACACCACCACACAACATTGTTTGCAGCTGCTTCCCGCACCTTCCTTCATTGAGGAATTGAATGGGGTTGGAGGTAATCCCGCACCTGATGTCATAACGGGCCTACCCCCGGGGCTTCATCTGGTTGTAAGGAATTGTGTCGACCTCTTGTTGTGATGCAACACCATACGGGTTGCAGAGTAGGCCTCCTGAACCTGTTCCCCGGATGACAACAAATGGAAAGACTAACTCGTGCGCCATTGTTTTTCTGGGATGTGACGTGCTCGAGTTTCTCTTCCTGTGACGTCTTTTGTGTTCCCTCTGCATGGTTGCATCACAGCCCCACTCCCACCGCCACTCCTAACTTTCCAGATCCTACTGATGCGGTCTGCTCACCTTTTTAACTGCCACACACAGAGAGGTGTAGTTGTGTACCCAGCACCGCCACTTGCATTAGCCGATGGCTTTGCTGATTGTTTCAAAGCGTTTTTAAGATATTTACTGTCGACATTAAAGGCGTATTTAAAACAGCCGTCGGGGTCTTGAGATAATGTTGCACTTGCAGGATGTTAGCCAACCTTTGAGCATCATCAGTCGGAAATGAGTAAGGTGGGGAGGAGGAAAAGGCCTGAGGCGGGACGTTCAGAGCCTATCCTTCACGTGTTATTGCAGGGTTTCCCATTAGCTTGTTACACCGCGGCGGCCCTGACTCATTTCTACTGCCAAAGCCTCAAAGCTCTTTGATTCAATAAAAAAAAAATGGCACTCAAATAACGTCCAATTAGAGGCCTTTTGTTTTCTTTTTACTTTTTACTGTTCTCGGCAGTAGCCATGAATCGCAATTACTCTAAGCCCATCTTGGAAGAATGCCGCTTTTATTGAATTGTGACCTAATAAAGTAGGCCATGCTTTGCCATATCCTAAATATCCTAATTAGTAATCTCAGCCCAGCGATTTTATTGCAATCCATTTAAGATCCTAAAAAGTTAACTAAATATAATCGGAAATGCAAAAGCAGCCATCGTTATCAACCAAACCAATCAAAAAAAAACGTCCATGGCAACCCTTCTTACAATTGAACCTTTACGTCCATGGCGTCTCTGGCCACTGTTAAGTGAAGCTCATTGCATGGGGTTTTAGATTGATGTTGCATGTACCCCCATTTCATTGCTGAATAGCTTTGAAAAAACGGATCGTGTTTGTTTCTGGACAGGGGGGACTCGATCTCCCTCAGTCTGTCTGAGTTCTATGGGCAACACTTTATTTGTTTATTTTCTAGATTGTCGGGCTCTTAAGTGTCTGGTGGCGGGAGTGGGTTTAATTGCCCTAATTTCCTTGTTGCCTCATCCACACGCCCATGAGCTGCTTTTTAAGAATAGCCCGTCCAAGGGCTAAAAATAGCCCAACTGTTGTGGTTCTATTTTTAGCTCCTGCCGTTATCGGCGTCACCTTGTGTGTGCATGGTTGGTTGGCTTGCAGTTAACGGCTATTTTGAACAAGGCCTGTCAGAGTGCAATAAGTAATAAGTAACCCAACACTTCCCTAATTCCACAGATGAGCTCATTGGCTCAGAGCGGGGGGACCTTGTACCGCTTTCTGTTGGTTGCTGTAAAGCGCTAGTACAGAAACATACAAGTTGCATCATCCGGTCAAAGCATCCCGGTAGCAGATCCAGACACATAAATCTTTGCCCTCAAATATTTGGTCAGATCATGTGTATACGGACACACTTGATGACTCTGCTTCCGAAGTTTGTAATTAAACACTGCATTTAATAAACCTCTTTCCGTTTCTTGGGAAAACCCCATGGAGTGGGTCTTTTACGCAGGGGACGCAGGACAGAGTTTATAGCATCCTGTTATATAATACAACTCAAACCCCGCAGCCATGCTTCAACTATGGAGGGAGCATGTGCCAAATCAAGTATGGATCTCTTTTCTATCCATCCGTCAAGTACCTTTCCGTAGATGTGTTCCTGCTTGTGTCTCATCAGTTGTCTCTACGTCAATCAGTATTTAAATCATCGTCATGTAAACAATTTTATTTATTAAGCCATGTTCTCGGTGTGCCTGGCTCTTATTACCTCGCGCGGTTGACCTAGGGTCACTCTAATCTGTGTAACCAGATCTCAGATCTGCATAGAAGTGTTTGGTTTCAGAAGCGTCCTGGTTTATGTCTGTCTGTTTGTAGTTGTGTAGTACGGCACCCAACGTCTTGTCGCATGACAGCAGTTGAGCCCTTTATTAAATCTTTGAGGTCTGTGATTAGAGTTGGGCCAAAATGTTGCATGGGCCTGAAACACCAGCAAATATATAGAAAGAAATGTGTCTGGAAATGCCAGTCCTTTGAAAAAAGTAAACGTAGCCAGATAATGATATGAAAATTGGAAATTATTTGCAACGTGTGGGAGGAATTTGTTGGAAGATCTACCAGCTTCAGTGAATCATGCAAAACTTGACGATTGCCATCGATGGAAAACCCCAGCTTTTTTCTAGGAATGCAAAGTATTTTCAGGTTTGTGAGATGACAGTAGCTGCATTCATTCATCCTTTTTCAGCCTCACCAAATATATGAGCGGATCATTTAACACGGTCATATATTTGGTGAGCTGAACTTTCCCGTTTGAAGCTACTGAACGTGGCATTGGCTCGCGAATGACGGTCATGCATTGTTTATCCTATTTTTTGGGACTGTGAACTTAGTTAAAAATAAGAAATTGTGAACTTTGAACCTAAACTAGTTTATTTTAAACTGAACTTTGATCTAGCTCTTGTAAAGTGTGAACTTGCACAGGTGTCCTCAACACGTGTCGTGTCAATACCCAATTTTACTGTGGTGTCATAGATATTGACACAAAAAAGGAGCTCATGTGCTCTAGGTTGCATGTTCCTGCCAACTTCTGATTTGCAAAAAAAACATATATATACAGACATCAAGAGTCAATTGAACCAGTATTTTCCAGTGCGTTAACGCCTACAGCGGAGCTCCACTGGCGGCCCAGTTATTGACATGCTTTTCATGGTTGTAGAGCTAGCGGGATGCACAACTAAACACACCTAGTGATTCTTATCCATTGTGAACATTATAAAGCGTGAGACGTGTCCGGTTTGATGGTATTTTGTTAGGCGCGGGGAGGGTACCATGTAATGCGCCTATTGTGTCTGATTATTGGAAGTTAGGATTGCTCTATAGAGAGGGGTAATGCTGCTCCCTGGCTTTGCTTTGAAGCACCGTCTCCCCGGCGGGTGTCCACACAAGGCACACAGGACGGGGGATGACGTCTTAAGTTCTCCCCCGCGGATCACTGTGACATGCAGCGTAGATATCTGTTTGATATTCAATATATCATAACTTAAAGCTAGGGTCACAACTTCTAGGGGTTCATATTTGTTGAAATTTGGTTAATATCGTGAAAGCACATCGATAAATTCTAAGAATAATAAGATCTGTGGCTGTCACAGGCCTGTACTGAGCCGTCCAATCATTTCATTGGGCTCGAATACAATTATTGGACGGCTTACCTGTCTGTCTACTTTCCTAATCGTCTACCTGCGAGCACTCTGCCTGTCGAGCCATTCCAAAAGGCTAGCCGCTCTGAAGCAAGCGAGATTGTCCCCCGTTTTGTGAGAATGGCTTTGGAGGGAGGTCCCAAGGGAGGCGGGAGATTTCTCCCGTTGAATACTTTCAAAATATTGCTTCCTTTGGCTGGTTTCTCCTGCCAACCTCCAATTTATGGGTGGATATGAAATCGATCTTCCAAATGTTCCCACCTTTGGCAGCGTTGTACCTGAATTGAATGAAGCGTCCTCTTGTCAACCATGTCTTTCCGCCCCCCCCCCCCCCCCTCTCTCTCCAGCAGGCCGATAGAGCCGCTGCCCAGGAAGGACGCCATGCCCATGATGAGGCGGCCAGATGAGTGGAAAGACCCCTGGCGCCGGTCCAAGTCGCCACGGAGACGGCAGCCCATGGGCTCGCCGCCGCGGGGCCGTCGGCGCCACCGCCCCTCGGGCTCCTCTGTGACCATGTCCCACTCGTCCAGGTGAGAGGGTGAGAGGGTGAGAGGGTGAGAGGGTGATAGAGTGAGAGGGTGATAGAGTGAGAGTCTAGCAGCTCACGTCCAGACTCTGTCCCCAGCAGCGTGGCACCCACGGTTTTGTGTGTGAGCGGTTTCGAGATGGAGTCAATCTGGTAAGGGGAGAGAGAAGACCAAGACGTCCAGATTTTGAACGCATTTTGAAGAGGCAACTAAGTAATTAATTTAAACAGTGACACTTAACATTAGAAAGGACTTTATGATCTTTATTACATAGCCAGTAACATTTGCTTGAAGTGATGACATCATTGATGCGATACTGAGTGATGGCCAAGAACGAAATAATTGTAGAGAAAGATGCAGCCACTGTCATTGGCTAAAGGATGATGGGTTAAATCAGTAACCATCCTCGGACTTGCATTTCTTATTCTTTGGGGATATTGTCCAACACGATCAACCATTAATAGCAC
Source organism: Melanogrammus aeglefinus (assembly GCA_900291075.1). Classification (NCBI taxonomy): domain Eukaryota; kingdom Metazoa; phylum Chordata; class Actinopteri; order Gadiformes; family Gadidae; genus Melanogrammus; species Melanogrammus aeglefinus. The sequence goes on along the minus strand of OLKM01002848.1, from coordinate 2,928 downwards.
ACCATTAATAGTATGAGGGGAGCAAAGGGTCAACCTAAATAACTTATTAAACTACTTTGCATTTTAACAATCAACCCTGATCGAAACGAAGAGATCATCCAAAGTCTTGTATGTTTTTATAGCGTTTACAGACATATTCTGCAGTTGAAGGACCCTGGATTTATAATACTACTTCTTTTTTTTTAAAGTCAGCCTTTTAAATGGTTTAAATAAAGTACAAGATTTTGCTACTATTTTATAAAAGTAAGTAAGTAAGTCAAAATCAAATGGAGCATTTGATTTTGAGTTACTTACTTTTCAATGGTACAAATTGTATTATACCGGACCTTGAAACTATCAAAAGTTTAAAACTGTTGCCTACCTAGACCATCACGCACACGCACAGGCACACACAGATGCCAGACATGAATGTAACTGAACCTTGCATTATTTAACATATCACCCACATCGATGAATTAGTAATGCTCATCATATCTTCATATGGTTGCATCCTAAAAAAAATAAACCTGCTAGATTACAAATTATTACTCAGTTTCTATTGCCCATAATTGACTATGCAGATGTTGTTTACAGAACACAGCTGAAACCAATCTCAAACCTTCTGAATGTGATTTATAATATGTTCTTATAATAGATTTATAGATTATAAAATAGATCATATCTGTTAGTCATTGAATCTTCTTTCACTAAAATGCTCGACAGTTTCACTGGTTACAGTTTGTAACACAAATGCCATTTTTTTCATATCTGAAACAACATTTGATTCCATAATTTTCATTCTATAGCCTAAGAAATACGGATGTTCTTTCTCTATTTTGTTCCAAGAATAGCCAAAGAAATTGGCGCGGAGAGCCTTTGAATTTAAAAGCCCTTCTACTTGGAATGGCATGCCTGGTCTCTCAGAGCCATTTCCTCTTTTCACCAGTTTAAAGATAAACTGAACTGAAATTTGAAGTTAGTTCATATAAAAGGAGTGTATTGTCTGCCTTTTCATTGTACAATAACTAAAAATGGCTGAAACTTGCTAAAAAGGGATAACCATTTTACGGTGAAAGTGTTGTTTATGTTTACGGGGCGCTGCTGGCGATCCCGTAACATATTGTTGGACATATTGTTGGATTGTTGACATATTGTTGGACATATTGTTGGATTGTTGGCTTTCAACAATCAGCGACGTCACTGGTGTGGTAACCCAACTCTGTGGCTCTAGCAACCATGAGCAGGTAATGAGAGCCAGTCTCTCTCGGCTGAAAATGGCTACGGAAAATCAAACAACCAGTTCTACAGGAGGATCATCATACTGCATGTACCCCCTGGCTGCATTAATGAATTATATAGGGCCAAGGCAGCTGGGGTAATCATACATTTCCAACAGGCTACCTTTGAATAGGAAACCAGCCCTTAATACATTCGCTAGCAGCCTTAAAACTGGCTAAACCTTCTGATAGCCCCTGTCATTTCAATCCCCACAAGCTAGCATTCCGACCATAAAGTGTAATAAAACTATTACTCCGACGATATCACAGATCTATGTTTCCAAGCTGCTTAATTAAACCACGGCGTGTCTGTAAAACAGAATTCCACTTATGTCCCTTTCTAGTCCCGCTGATGTTCGCCGACTAGCCGATTGCTGATGCAGAGGGAGGTTACACTTGAAGAAGTAGCTTCATAGTAAGATGTATCTGTGCAATATCCTTTTGTGCAATATCCATCAACATCCACCAGAAAGTAAACCTCCAACATCCACCTAAAGTAAACGTGACACTCGTGAATCCACCTCGCATCTATGCTCATCCGCGGGTGTATCTCCCAAAGTGCATCTAACATGTCTTTCAGGTAGGCGTGTCATTGCGGGGGTAGGGGGTCAGTAACCACACAAATCAGATCCAGCTAATTTATAACCCCCATATCATCGCACATAATTCAGATTAACGAAAATATGAAATACTGTGATAACTGTGTGTTTTATATAATTTTAATTGCCAAGCAAGATAGTAATCTGTCTGAAGACACACAAATCAGATCCAATCAAGATCAGCAGATATAACCCCCAATATCATCACACATAATTCAGATTACAAAATATGAAAATATTCTGGATGAATAACTAGTTTGGTTTTCTTTATTAATTAATTTGCCAGCAAGATAGTATCATGTTTTAATCCTCTGTTCAAACCCCAGAATGAAGAGTATCAGTTGAGAATGAAAACCAATTTCGCATCGATGAGAGCATAGTCACCCAAAATAATTTCACATTCGATACAGTAACCATTGGTAGCTATGTGGCAGAAAACCAGAACGATCTGAATTCTTCCTGAATTCCAATGCAGATATTTATTTCACACCTTATAAAGAGCTAGCTTGTTACTAACCTGTGTAAACTTGCTAAAGAATCACATAACGTGTTATGCCAGCAAAAGACGTCCTCAACTCTTAGATTCTAGAACCCACGCCCAAACCGACTCGGGTACGGAGGGGGGGGGTAGTAAATCGCAAGTGAGTACAGACCAGGGACCCAGCTGCTGATTCCACAATACAGTCACACGACGTTTTGCGGGGATGCACAAATTTACTTAGAGATCTATCCATTGACAAGCTAGCTGCTATGGCTAGCTCAGAGGTACGCCACTCCTTTTGAGCGCGCAACGCCTGTACTGACAAACACATTACAGCACAGTTGTGATGGTGCATGTGAAGTAGGCTTGCCTCTAGGAAACATTTGAGAACAACATTTCCCTATTATTATTATTTATTAATTATTAATAATAATTACCGGTATAAATAATAAATATATGGTATGCAAATCTTTTGTGCTAGTCAGTATAGGCGAAAGGTGTGTTTAAAATGTGCTTACATACTTTTGGTGAGGGAACACTAGTCTCTCAAACTGATAGGATATACTACACTCTCCATTTGAACATTATCTGG
>OLKM01002847.1:15000-52511 GCA_900291075.1 Melanogrammus aeglefinus | reverse complement strand
CACGTCTCGACCAGCACGGGCTGACATTCAACGGCGAAGTGCTGGCGATGTTCTTGCGATGTGCCATGTACATCCAGTTCCTCGGGACCTCATCAGCGAAGATGGGGCTAGTCCCTCCGTCGAAGTGGAGGCTGTCCTCAACTTCCCCGCCCACGCTCGGCCGGGGGGCTCGGGAGTTCCTGCGGATGGTCACCTTCTACCACGGTTCATACAGCAGCAGCACACGTCATGCGTCCGCTGTATGAGGCCTCAAAGGACAAGACGCCCAACCAGGACATCGGCTGGAACTGCGAGAGAGACAAGGGCATTTGGGACATAAGGCTGCATCTGTGCCAGGCCACCCATGTTGGCCCACCGTTGCCCGGGGCCCGGTGTCGCCCTCACGACCGACGCATCGGACTACGCCGTTGCGCTGTGTGTCGAACAGTGGTCATGGCGCCTGCGCAAGCCGTCTCTTCTTCAGCCGCCAAACTTGTCCCCCGGTGCGCAAATACGCCACTTTCGACAGAGAGCTGCTCGGCGTTTGGCTCGCAAATCCGCCATTTCCGCTCACCCTGGAAAGGCCGTGAAGTTTACGGTTTACGTCGACCACAACCCCTCACGTTCTCCATGTCGAGGTGGGCCACCGAGCTGTGGTCTGCCAGCCGCAACGCCAGCTGGCGTTCATCTCTGAATACTCGACAGACATCCGACACATCGCGGGCAAGTTCCAATGTCGTCGCGGCATTGTCTCTCCAGGGGGTTCGTCAGAACGCAGTACAGCTAGCCTCGACTACTCACGTATGGGTGACGGAGCAGCACAGACCACGTAGTTTCAGTCCCTCAGAGACCGGACACCGGAATGCGCCTGGAGAAGCAGCTCGCAGTCGGCGACTCGGGCGTTCAAGTTGTGGTGCGACATCTCTACGGGCACCCAGGCGCTGGTCCTTCCGGCTGGCAGCGGGCTGTTTTGGGGCTGTACACGGTCTGTCATCATCGCAGAAAAGGCTCAGGTGAGGACTTGGTGTGTCCAGAAAATTCGCTGAGAGAGTCTAAAGAGAGACGTCCGGGCTGGGTCGACTCTGTGCGTGGCCTGTCAGCGTGCGAAGTCCACCGTCATTCCCAAGGCCCGTTGGACCATTCGTCGTCCCAGAGGAGTTTGACCACGTCAACATTGGACCTGTGTGGCCACTCCCCCGCTTCCCACGGTTTTCACCTACCCCTCTCACGATGGTGACAGAACTACACGCTGGCCTGAAAGCCGTTTCACTTCACCTCAGTCGTTCGTCATCGATTGTGGCCCGGGCGTTCATCGCACGTGGTTTGCGCGCTTTGGACGCGCCTTCGGAACCTCTGTCTGACGGGTAGTGCGCAGCTTCACCTCGGAGGTCTCTGGAATGCGTTCGCCCGGATCTGGGGTCAAGCTGCACCGCACCACCGCATACCATCCTCAGGGCCAACGGGTATTAGTGAGTGGGTTCCATCGCTCCATGAGGCGGCCTTGCGTGCCAGTTTAACGGACGGCAACTGCTGGACACACTTCCCTGGGTGATGCTTGGCTCAGGACCGCACCTAGGAGGACCTTGCATCCTCATCGGCCGAATCGTCTACGGCCAGGTGCTACGGTTCCTGGGATTTCATCCGGATGCCACACACACCTGGTCGGCGCCAGGCACGGTTCCTCGCAGCTGGAGATGGCCAGAGCCGTCGCACCTGTCCCCACTTCACAGCACCGCACCCTGTGTCCAGGTGCCTCCCAACCTACGCACGGCGAGTTCCTGTTCATCCGCACGACGCCCCACCGCGGACCGCGTCTGCGTCCCCCCTACGACGGGCCGTTTAAAGTCTTGCAGCATGGGAAAAGAACTGGTCGTGCATGGGTGGTAGGCCTGAACCGTATCGGTGGACAGGATCAAGCCTGCCCACGTGGACATTTCCAGGCCATTGGAGTTGGCCCAGCCCCCACGCCGCGGCGCCCACCACTGACTCGCCCCCGCTGGCGCGCCCTGCCACGCGCGTCAGTCCCATTGCAGCCAGCACTGCGCGGTCGACTGCGCCTTGCCTGCCCCTCGTGGCCCCTGCCAACTTGCACTCGCCGGGGCCCGGGCAATCAGGCCTTTCCCAACCGCAGGGATTTTGACTATGGGTGAAATTCTGGGGGGCTTGTGTAGTGCATTTACATAATTTACCTCAGGAACGAAGTTCCCGAGTCCCAGGGGGACAGTTATCCCCGGTGGACTTCCTGTCTTCTTTATCTGTTGTTGTGCAAGTAAACCATGTGGAGTGTTACGAACTGCTCCTTGTAGTTTGATACGTTACTAATGTCAATAAAACAAATTGGCACCGTCTTTTACCTCCGCCTATGACTCCCGTCCTCCCATGCACGCTACTAAACAATTATAATATATATATATTATATATATATATATAAAATAGGGTTAAGACACAAACTGTCCGTTCCAGCTTGTGATGAAAATATCTGCAAGGAAAATGTCACTACCATTACTGTGCATCTGTGAGCATAACCACTTCAAATTAATTATAATACAGTCAGATTTAAGTCAGGCATTTAGTCATTTTTCATTAAACACAATAAAGGCTTGTTTCGTTTTGATAGTGAGGACTTTTGACAATAACATCTCATTCAAAAACAAAGGTAAAACAGTGGTGGCTGTTTGAAAATCTATTTTGATTAATAGTGTTGACAATTTAGAATCGGTGCTTTGAGCATCCTTTATCTTTTTCTGAGGTCATGTTGAAAAATCCATTCGGAATTCACATTACCACATTCTCAGAAATCAGGAGGTACGAATGTGTAGATCGGGGCGCGATCGGTTAATTTTAAATGGCAACGGACCGTTCCTAAAGGCACGGACCGTTCACGAAAGGAAATTGTCACGTGGTTCATGGTAAGCCTCAATAGTTCCAAACACGCCGCGCTGTTCAATGTTATTCTATGGGACGACACGCAGAGATTTCATTATGAATGGTTAATATGAATGAAAAAACACATACAAGTTATTTGTCTGACTGTTAATATTTTTACTGCATTATTGCATATATGCATATTTGTAAATGTCCGTTTTAGAGTGGTAGGGGGCACAACTGGAAGCTATTAGATACGTTTTTAAGTTTGGGGAAAGCTTCCGCGTTCGTGTTAGCTTACTGCCTTAACCTTACTCTTTTACCTTACATCTGTTTTTAATCAAAGTATTCAAGATGTTTACCATGATCATTGTTAAAGATGTAAGCCACAAAAAGTATCAAATAATATTAAGAAATAACACTCATTACGCTTTGATGAATGAAATTGTATTTTTTATATAAACAATTAGTGTGACAACTAGGAACAAGTGATTGCGATTGTGTGAATAGAATTCAACAATGGACACAGCAGGGAACACTATATACTTAGGCAAACCATTAACATATAACGTTGCAATATTATACCTATACCTTTATGCCATTACAATACTTAGCCCTAATAATAGCCCTGAGCAAATTCAAAATGGGTTTAGGAGGGAGGATCCTTGTTTGGTCATGAACTCTAACCTATTTTCAAAAGTGTGGGGCATAAGTGGTTGAGGAACAGTTGTTAGCCGCTCTGTGATCTTCAATGGTGTCATGATTCATTGGTTGACACATTTTATAGGTAAATGGTCATACCATTTGTGGCTGTGCAGCATTTGGATGCTCCAATCGGTCCGGAGAAGGTTACCACATGTACTGCTTCCCAAGGACCAAGAGCGCGCAGGAAAAAATGGATGGCAATGGTCAGCCGTCAAAACTTACTGACAGTCAGCAACAGTCACAAACTATGTAACGTAACTAATGTTCAGATCACTTGCTAGCATTTCAAAGGGCATAATATTGTAAGTGTAGGAATTATGACTTTCCAATTTCCAATGATATTTTGAAGCGCAATGGAAACTGATCTTACAAGCCTACCTACAGGTACACTTTGAAAATGACCAATTCAAAGCCACAAAAGTAGTTGGGATGTTGAAGTTTGAGGCCCGATGCGTCCCAACAATTTTCATCCATCGCCCTAAAACCGAAGAGGAGGAAACCCCCTTCTGTGAGGGTGCCTCCGGATACAAGTGCAACGGAACACACATATTGCGCCAAATTAAACTTCGGCATGATCCATTCAGCTAACAATATTCCCCATTTCATGTAATTCAAGGATAGACTACACTCCGAATGAGATTACCTAATTCATATTTGTACATTCAGTTTAAAAAACAACCAGAAGGCAGGGATTCTCTGAGGATTTGCACAAAATGTAGATAAGACCTACTTTGCCGGTAGATCCATTTATATATTTTATTGGTTTCTGATTGTGCAGATGATTTAATTCACATTTACAGAAATGTTTCGCTTCAATTCATTTTCTTACATTGGAGATGACAGTAGTGTGCAAATAAAAAGGCAACAATATACATACAACAGCAACAATTACCTTGTTAATTTTTACAGAGATTGAGGGGGAGAAATTCGAGGTGGATTTCAGAGCGTTGAAAGGGACATGACAGGAGACAGAGAGAGAAGAATCAAAGAGGCCACCATTGCCAGTGGCAGGTGATTCACAGTGGCAGGTGATCCAGGGCAGATGGTAGATCAGGGATGTGTAGAAATACCAGTGGCCGAGGGCCAGTCAGTCAGGGTGTCAACAGTAGAAATTATAACTTTGCCAGGGCCAGCTGGCTCCAGGGACTAGACTGCAGAGACTGATGGGGCGGACTGTGGAGAGACCTTAATAAGGGCAACTAGAAAAGGAAATAATTATTAGGAAGGAGAGCAGAGAGGGCTCTGCTTGTAAATCAAAAAAAGAATCAAGTGTTGCACTAAGAAAGAGAAACAATTCAGTCAAGCCAGAATTATTAAACGAGTTTAATTCCGACCAAATTAGAGCGATCTTTGAATCAGGTAAATAGACCAAATAGGTCGGTGAGGGAAAGGTACGGCGAGCAAATTAAAAAAGCCATACAGGTTTAAATTTACTGCTGGCACCACTGGGTTACAAAACCCTCCAGCGAATGCATATTCCGCTGCCCAACATCCGGACGCTGCAAAGGAGGATGCAGCATGTAAAACTGGAGCCAGGAGTTTTGGGCGAAGTGTTTGAGATGCTGAGGCTGAAGGCAGGTGTTATGATGGAAATGGAGAGAGAGTGTGTGCTCACCTTAGATGAGATGTCCTTTACTCCAGGCGTGGAGCTCCATTTGGGAATGGGGAGGCTATTTGGCAATGTCACACTGCCTGAGCACAAAGGACAAGCGACACATGCACTGGGTTTTATGCTGGCTGGAGCTACAACACGGTGGAAACAAGTTTGTGGCTTACCACTATAGTGGCAATTCCACCAATGGAGCAGTTTACCGGCCATCATAATCAACATTGTTGTGAAGCAGCGGCATCTGTAGGGCTTCATGTACTGAACATCAACCACAGACATGGGGTGAGCCCCAATAGAGCAATGTGGAAGTCCTTTGGGGTGACCTATGACAAGCCATGGATCCAGCATCCTGTTGAGCCAAGCCAGCGCCTCCATTTCATGCCTGACGTTCCTCATCTCGTCAAGAACTTGAAGAGTGCCATTGTCCGTGGTCACATCATGTGGTGGAAAGGAGCAGCTGGCATCGAGTGAAGTCTCTGTTGCCCCCTTAAAGGATCTGGTGTCCTTCCAGGAGGGCATGGCACTTAAGATGGCACCCAATCTGTCCAGAGGTGTCCTGGAGCCTAGCCATTTCGAAAAGATGAAGGTGAGTTCAGCAATGCACGTATTCAGCAAGTCAACAAGTGCAGCCCTGAGGTACATGGTGGAGAAGGAGCGCAGACCAGAGTCCTACCTTACAACGTCATGGTTTTTGGAGAAGATGGACCACTGGTTGATGACCACATGTCATCCCGCAATGTTTTTTGTGCCCTCAGTTCATTTCAAGATGGAAGAGTATGAAAAGGCCATCAGCTTCTCCGCGATCGATCCATCTTTTTCGGGGCCTGAAGATCGGTCCCCAGGGCAGCTGGAAACCAGTCCAGACTGGACTGGTTGATGGCCACAAACAACAATTCTGGAGGTCCAGCAAAAATCTGTTGAGATTAAGGGCACAAATTTGTTCTCACAAGCCGGTTCACACAGGACTGCCTAGAAAATACGTTTTCTTGCATACGTCAGAGGAACTCTGTCCCGACACATGTGGAGTTCCACTATGCACTACGGGCTGTCACTGTAGGGCAGTTCCTCTCCACAACACATACTGGCAGTTACCTGGATGATGCATCAGACCACTTGGCGGACTTCCTGGACACCCAGAACAGCAGCTGCAGTGCTTCTGAGGTTGTGAGAGTGGAGCAGGTGGTAGACCCATCACCACCTGACATGACAAAGACAGAGTCCTGTGTCTTCTACCACTATGTATCCTGCCTTCTACGGGCAGGATACATAGTGAAGAGGGTTATCGGCTTCTCACTCTGTGAGGAATGCAAGTGTGCACTGGTGGAAAAAGTCACCAACACCGCAAATGAGAGAGCTGTATTACTTGAATTAAAAGAATTTAAAAGGGGAGCATTATACCGTCCATCCGATGAGGTGTTCACTCTCCTGCAGAACGTGGAGCAGCTGTTCCGTTCTCAGACGAGTGATTCCCTCATGCAGTCCTCCAATGTAGTGGCACAGCTGGAAAGAGAGGCCATGGGTCTGGACAGCAACCTTCCCTCATGCCATGAGCTGAAAAAAAAAATCTCGTCAACATATATTCAGGCTGAGGTTAAGGATTCAGTCAAACTGCATCAGGGCTGAGAGGAGGTAAACAAACATAATAAGGGTACCTTGGAAGCAAGAGTCAGACTAAGAAGGCAATTTTCAACAAAGCAGACTTCCTCACCTGAGGTCATAACATCTAGGCCAATGCCAACCGGCTTACTGATTGCCTTGGATGTATTTGGCCTCTCCATTCCTGGCCCACCGTCTGCAGCCCCCAGCCTCCTCTTATTCCAGCAGTCACAACAAGTAGCATCTACCAGCAGCCACCACCAGCAGCCAAAGCCAGCATCAGCCACCACCATCAGCAAACGTCGTCAGCCGCCACCACCAGCAGCCACCAACAGCATCCACCAACAGCATCAGCAGTCACACTAATTTTTGTGTATAAAACATGTAAAATTCTCACAATGACTTGATTTTTTTTGGTGGAAAAATGAGTTTTTCACCTAATAAGGCAACTAAAAAGGAAAAAATAATGAGGAGAGCAGAGGGCTCTTACAAAACAAAAAATAATCAATTTGGCACTAAGAAAGAGAATCAATTTGGCACTAAGAAAGAGAAACAATTCAGTCAACAAGAAGTTAAAACGAAAAAGCCATACAGGGTTAACTTGACTGCCCATCATAATCAGCATTGTTGAAGCGGCGGCATCTGTTGGGCTTCATGTGTCTGAACATCACCCTTTTCCAGGATATAATTAAACCAAACACACTGTTATTTCCACTAGCTATCGCATCATAAAACCCGTCCTTAAATCAACCTAAATTATCCTAGCAATCCAACATAAATAACTAACTAAATAACTAAAAGTTAGATTCACTACTGAACTTTGTAATTGTTGGTGTAGGTACCATCACACGGCGAAGTCGAGGCTAACAAAACTAGCAGGCAATCGGTCGCCCACCAAGATACAAATATATTATATTATACGCTGTGGATATACAAATAAATATCAGTATATTCCTCATAAAGGTCCTGATACAATATAGACAGCTGAAATTTCAAAAGAGGTAGCTATTTAAATCAATTTACCCCTGGAGATACCTTCATAGATGGTGAAGTCGAGCTAACAAACTAGCAGGCAATCGGTCGACTACCAAGACATATATATAATTACGCTGTGCATATACAAATAAATATTAGTATATGCATCATAAAAGGCCTCTGATACAATATAACAGTTGATAATTCAAAAGAGGTAGCTATTTAATCAATCTACCGGCCAGCAATGGAAATGAAAGGTCCCCTACGCCGTAAAATGGTTGTTTGGAACTATTCGAGGCTCCATACCCCGGAAGTAGGCGCTACAACGGAGTCCAAAGGAAGTGTCGCCACTCTGTTATATCTACCACTCTGACCAAGACTAAGAGCATTCTATTTCAGAGACATGCTTCCTTTTGTTTCAGATGAGAATAATGAAGGTCGCCTGTTGCTCTGTGAGCGTTATATGCAGTTATGCAAATGATTACTTTATACTACTTAACTACTTGTACATATTTTAAATACTATTTGTACATATTATTGGCTATTGTTTTTAATGTATAATTTTTAGAATTATGTCAAAGCATTAACTCAATCATTAAAGGATTTAGCAAATGCCTCGTGTCAATTCTATTTTATTGACCCTCTCTGACAAAAACATCACGTTTGTGTATAAAAATACAGATATGTTAGTTTGGTATAGATTTGTAAAAATGAACAATATAAACATTTTAACCATGTAACCATAGCAACTGATTGAACATCTTATTCCTCATCTTCTTGTATAATGTCCCCACGAAGATAGACCTGCAGACTCACAGAATCTTGTCAAATTTTGGGGCAAGGTTAATTGGAACTGTTTAAGAGACTATTCTGTAGTTCTTCAGGAGCTTTTGACCCTCTCGTGGCTATGCGCCTCGTGTTGGTGGTGTCTTCTTCGGACAAGGGAAGGCCTCTTCTGGTGAAAGCTGGCAGGACGAGCTTGTTCAACTTTACGTTCAAACAGAAGATCTTGGATAACAAATCCTCGGTCAGCCATCACCTGGACGCAGATATTCCAGAAACTCTTGAGATGGCTGTGATGAACTTGTCACTGCATCTCCCACCATATGCCGGAGAGATGAACATAATCAAACCACATGGTGCAATAGCTATGAGGCACTTGATCGTATTATGTCCATAGTAATGACTGTAAGACTCGCCTCTTGGGTCCAGATTGTGAGACTTCTGAAGAGGGGTCTCAGAACAGACGATTACGTATGTAATTAAAGGGTAATTCCGGTGTAAAATGGATTTGGGATATGTTTTGTATGATAACGAGTTGAAACTTTCATATAGACGCTTTCTTCAGTTGGCTGTTTTTAGCTGATAATCAAAACGCTATAAACTTGGAACGAAGGGGGCAGTGTTTATGGTAAAAACTATTGTGTATTGTGTGTAAAATTACATTTTACACACAATACCATCAGTAGATCACCATTTTGTTTTTTAAGACTCGATAGGTAGATTGACGAACAGTAATTGTGACATCCGTCAGCAACACGCAAGCTCTGTGTTCGCTAATCTACTTATCGAGTCTTAAAAACAAAATGGTGTCGACGGGTGTCCTACTGATGGTGTGTATAAAATGGCCTTTTAATAAACAATCTGTACACTTACAAAGTTCTCAATGCCTCGTTTTATATGTTAAGACCCTTATTATACTACCAAAGAAATGTCAGGCTAATGTTAGCCTTTTAAGTGGTTTAAAATAGCGATTTTAATTTTCACCCTAACCACTGCCCCCATTGTCAAGTTTATAGTGTTTTGATAGAATCGGCTAAAAACAGCCAACTGAAGAAAGCGTCTAGATGCAGTTTTTGTGCTCCAAAACTAACGTTTCAACTCGTTATCATACAAAACATATCCCAAATCCATTTTACACCGGAATTACCCTTTAATGGATATGTCCCTTGAAGCTCCGTGGCATCGTTGCCTGGATCGTCTCCCTGGGCAGCCATGGAACATAGCACCTCATCTTCTCCTCCATGAAGTCCAGCCACTCAGAGATTATCCTACTGACCACAGACTGAGACACTCTGAATCTCTTTGCGATATCGTCCTGCAATAGGTTCAACCAGAGCTCCATCAGGGTCACCTTGGGATGTAGCTGAGAGATGCTGCATCCTTCTTTCAGGTTGTCGGATAAAGCCTCAAAGGCATCCACTGACAACCCAGTGTACAGTAGACACAGCCGATCATTCCAGAGAAGTTTGGTGTGTACAAGATGTTGTTCAGGACACTGTGTTGCCTGGTCATGGAGGAGAGGACAATGGAATGAGTCACTGAAAGCATAGATGTGATGTTCCATGAATGTATACTTCCCCTGTGTAGAAGCATCACAGTGTGTCATCCCATCAGTCTCCTGGATTGTCGAGCTGGTTGAGGGTTCTGTAGAAATAACAGCATCAGACATCAGTAAATTATCAACGATAAGGTTAATCATTTTGCTGCCTTTCAACATAACCAGTCCTCAAATTAGAAAGCTTCGAACTGATCTTATCTTGTAATGCTGTTCATTTATTGAGGTCAAGCCAAGACGCTAGCTGGCTAACGACTAGCGAAATTGATAACTTAGAGCTAAAATGTTATCTTACCTTGGAGCCTCACAAGCATCCGACGAGCCTTTTTCGCCGGAGGAATAACATATCCAAACCATTTCTCGGGGTATGGGTGTTGGTCTGATGGTCTGTCGTCCACAAAATGAAAAGAACAGAGTAGGGTTTTTTCGGAGGGTTCTTCACATTTAGCGCCTTTAGCCACATACGCTGGTCCTCATCGCTGGATGGCGGAGGATGAAGATTGAAGGTTGCCCCACAACATTCTGCCCTGGTTTTTCCCGTGTACAACATAGTATTGTTGCAAGACACCCGTCTTTTATTCAAGTTGTATGGCAGCCCCGAACGGAAGACAACGACAGAGTTGCTCAAACGGAAGATAGAACACAAAACGGAACGAATATGGCGCCCCCCTTGTTTACGCGCGGAATAAGGTGACTTCTTCTTCTTCTTCTTCTTTTGGATTTGAATTGGCGGCTGGCATCCAGGTTATTGGTGCATTGCCGCCACCTACCGTACTGGAGTGTGGAACATTTGATGACATAAGAAGATCGGATAGTAAAAATAAAAAAGGTATATATATATATATTTATATGATAAATAAAACTAATAATAACACCTAAAGCTAAGTACCTTACTTATTATATATACACTATTACACCCTATCCATTAACCCTGTTTCCCTCAAATACTTCCTCACACACCTTCTAATTTTCCCCGATCCTTGCACCATATTTCCTACTGTGAAGCTCACTTTTTCCCTTTGAAGAGCTTGTTTGAGCTCTCTCCTCTCTCTCTCATACTCCTTGCATTCCATCAGTACATGCTGCACAGATCCTTTCTGATCATACCACCTACATTTACCCGTAGGATGGTGTTTACTTATTCTGTGCAGTGTGCTATTCAGCCCTGTATGCCCTAGCCTAAGACGGGTAATGACGACATCCTCCTTCCTGCTTCCGCCCACCACCCCTCCTTTCCCCACCTGTTTTTGTATATTATAAAAGTGCCTTCCCGTCTCATTCATATCCCAGAAGTCCTGCCACACACTTTTGCATTTGTACTCTAATGATTGCTTTTCTTCTTGCTTTTCCCTAGTGGGATATTGTTCACTGTTAGTGACCTAAGAGCTTGTTTAGCGAGTATGTCTGCATCTTCATTGCCCTCCACCCCTGCATGAGCAGGACGGAATAAGGTGACGATTTCGAACACAGCTTTTGATCTTAGTCGCGTGTCGATGACGTCGTAAACTACGTCGTAAGCTTGTTCGCACGGTCCAATCACATTGCTTTATTTTAAAGAAAAACTCAACTTCAAAATCCCGCTGTTATTCTTTTTCTTTGTCACTCCTCCGTTAAAACTTCATACACGTAGTTATGTAAATGTCCAGTTGGTGGCGGTAAATACAACCGTGTGTATGCCAACCGCCAATAAACCCCACAAGAAGAAGAAGAAGAAAATCCCGCTGAACTCGAAGCCACCGGTTGCCAGTAGAAGTTTATCTTCCCCCATTTGTCGACAAAATGGCAGACGAAATCGAAAGGAGTATGCAGAAAAATCTGAAAAACTATCTGGATTATCTGGACCGATTGTCAGAAAAGGTATGGATCAACTTGTCAATTGTCTTGGCGTTGTGTAGTGACCATAGTAGTCGGCCAGTGTAGCAGGATTGACTGAATTTAAACTTGACATGTCGGCGCGTGTACATTTTGTGAAGAAAATGCGTGCGGTTGCGCCAACTCGTCGTGTGCCCAATGTTCCGTGAGCATGCTGACATATTTATGCCAGCGAGGCTTATGAGGAGTCAGCCGAGGTGAGGTCCTTGGCCGCTTTGAAGCCGACTTGTGGATGGTGCGTCGGTACGTGCAAGTTGTAAGACGCAAGTCTTCCAAGTTTCTTGCGCAATTTCACTCAGGCACGTCCCCTTTTGGTCGTAGTATCTCGTCGCTTTGAAAGTAGAGTTGAGTGAGGCCGCGAACGTAGTGCTCGTCATCAAAAATGGTAGCCTGACAAGCCAGACTATATCATTAAAATGTATGTCTGGCAACGACCGGTAGACCTCGGCTCAATCCAGGGGGCGGGATGAAGGCTGTTTTCAAACTGCCTCTGCACGCAATAGGGTAACGCTACGACCAATCAGAGCAAAGAGCAGGATGACGTAGTCAGAGCGACGGAAAAAACAAAATCACCAAATACATCCTTCTTCGAAATGAATGACTTCAGCGCCGTTTCTTGCTCAACTTTTAAATAAAATGACAAGTTTAATTCTTTCAAAGTTGATGCCAACGCCGATTCAAACGATTCCTTTGCCAAAGAAGCCATCTTGTCATGTTTTTCACCGTCGCAAGTATGTCGTCATCGCATTAAGCCCGCCCAACGACTCAATAAACAGATAGAGCACTGTGATTGGTGAACACAATCGGTGTTCGAGACTCAAGAAGTTCCTATGGCTCGTTTCTAGACCCACCTACGGAGCAAATATTTTTGCTGCCGCTAGGGGGCGTCTAGATTTCTAGGCTACAAAAATGGCTGAACCCGTAGAGATTTATTTTCTTTGTATCACGTTGGTAATTTTAATGTAGATTTTAAATGCTTTTACATAGGCTTTTACATAGGCCAACTTGATTCTACTTAATGCCGGCCACTAATGGATGGATGGATGGATGGATGGATGGATGGATGGATGGATGGATGGATGGATGATGGATGGATGCGGCCATCTTGCATGGGTCAACCCATCTTGCATGGGTCAACCTGCTGCCTAGTGCATTACAACATATGTAAAATTCATACAAACATGTAGCAAATTTCAGCAGTGATTGCTCAGTGCATGACACTAAAAACATCATAGTTGATATTCCATGTTTGATTTTAAGTGGTAGGAATATTTTTTCCCTCTGTTAAACAAAAACACACTTTGTAACACATGACATTTATCTTGCCACTGATTATGTCCACTATCAGAAATGTTTCTTTTGGACTCGGATGAACATTTTATTTCTCAAAAAGTAAATATGTTCTATCATCTAGCTTATAACAAACCACTCTAACACTGCATCACACTGGACTAGAACCAGCAACCCTCCAGACTGAGATACAACTGGAACTATTGATTGAATTTATTTCAGACATTCAAATACAAATTAAATACAAATTAAACATTTTTTAAAAATTAAATGTGAAAAATACAAAACAAAAAGAAAAGCACAATACATATTTAAGAAATTAACTTTCTGCGTTCCTCATCTTTTTATGTATCTATATACAATTTTCTTTTTTTATGACAATATATTTGATATTTACAATCCATACATATACAACTTAAAATACTATATATTTTAGAATTTATACAATCCATATATCTACATATATATATACACATGTCTATTTTTATAATTTGATGTACTATATTTACACTTTATATATAGTTTGTATTGATTTATAATCCTAATGTAGTTTGGTAAAGTATGTTTACAATTATTTATATATGTATATGTATATGGCTGTCTGACAGTCTGAGAATACCTACTCAAGACCCACACAAGATGGCGGCTCCGTTTGCCGTGGCTGAGAGGGGCGTGGCGTATCTAGTGTTATATATATCTATGCATGCTACGACCAAAAGGGGACGTGCCTCCGCAAATTCCGCAAGAAAGCTGAGATTTGGCACGTACCAACGTACCATCCAAATGGATTACAGCATTATTGAAAAACAGGGCTGATTGTTTTTGTTTGCTTGCGAGTTATGGCAATTCCTGTCGCAATTCCGTTGCATTGTATTTTTGGAGGCCTGCTCACGCGTGGTTTTCTATGTCTGCGTACGAACAACCCTCAGTCGTTCGCCTTCAGAATGGTTAGTCAGCACTTCACCCCCCCCCCCCCCCCCCATTTTCTTCCATTAGAAAATATAACTCCCTTAACATTTGCATCAGTGGTATTTTCACAGCATTTTGTTAGCCAACAAAACATTTCACATTATGGTGTGATCCAGATGCCTCGGACACCAGCCGAGTTCCGAGTTGTCATTTCGGTGTCGGAGCATTTATTGCGTTCCCGTTCGTCTTTGTGATTGTGTCATGAAATTGGCCAGTCGTCGTTTCTTGTTACCTACATTAGCCTCTTGAGCAAACTATCTCGAAGATAAACAACACAACCTTACAACAACACAACACAGAACACAACCTAGACCGTGTAATGCATAAATTGGTGACCGGAATACAGTAGCAATGTAATGAAGTGTGTAAGAGCCATGACCAACGTGGTACAAATACAAAGAAAATAAATCTCTTTATGGGCGAAGCCATACACCATAATGGTTTGATCCAGATGCCTCGGACACCAGCCATCCGAGTTCGAAGTGGGGAAACCGCCCAGCTTTCTTGCGGCATTTTATGGAGGTACCTAAAGGGAGGTTCTTAATGGTACACCCATCAAGGACCTACATAATGGGGAACTATCACACAAATGTTAGGCCTCTGGGGATTTATCATTTGGATTTGGGATTGGTTGTGTGTATGTATATATTGTAAAATAATCTAAAACTTCATTTGCACTCTTTCTGTTTTACAGTATTTAAGATTGAGCGACCAGTTTGATGGAAAGGAGCTGGACTTCAAAGATGGAACAATTAGAGGTAACTTACCAATACTATAAGTTTTGTTTTTTATGTGTGACATGTTTTATATCGGTCTTTAGGCTTATATTTGTTCAATACTTAAGTAACGACTTGGCCTCAGTTTGCTATCGTCTTTAGAATAAATTAATATAGATCGTTACACCAATAGTTCTGCTTTGCCTAATACATTATGTGCTTGCATGCTCCAGACATTGAACAGTCCATGACAGAGACAGAGTCGGAGATTTCCAGGAGAGAAACAGAGGTTTGCATATATATTTTATTTTTTACTTTTTGATTAAAAGCATTTACCTATCTACTTATTTAGAGGTGGACTGTAAAAAAAAAACGATTTAGAGTATAAATATTTAAGCCCATCATATTTGCTTATTTAAAATGTATGAATTATGTTAATATATTATTGAGTGAAAAATATTACTTATTGTATTCAATGTACGTTTGCTATGATTTTAAAGCTCTTTTCTCACCTTAGAGGCCAACAAGTGGGAGTGAATATTTCTTCACAGGTAAATGGGAACAATTGGCTTGATAACATCATTGTTTTTTTATACTTTTGTCTAATGCCATTTATTTTGTTCTATTACAGATGGAAACAAGAAAAATGACTCCCAGGTAATTCACCACTAACATCTCTGGTGTAAGAGTAACTGTATGGATTATGTGCAATGTTGCTGTCTCCTTTTAAATAGATTGACTACCAGGTGGAGCAGTCCAATGAGGGCATTGAAAGTAATGACTCTAGCATGGATGGTGAGACACATATTTCTTATGTTTCTTATGTTTATGTATGTATTATAGTTGACCTCAACAACATTAAATGATGATGGCGTTATTTCCAAAATCCAAGTGGGCACCTTATCTTTCGTATCCCACAGGGGTGTCTGAGGTGGAAGAAATCCAGGCTGGCATTGGCCTGTTGGATGAATCTCAGGGGAACCTGATGGATGTGTTGGTGCAGCCTGAGGACCAGAATGAAGAGCTGGAGCAAACTCTGAGTAATCATAGCACTCTGGAGCTGTTCCCCCAAATGATCACTCAGATGGGGAAGACCTCTCACCGGCACCATTTCCCCAAGGCCGTCAACGCTGATGTCCAGAGGTACAGAAAGATGAGACAAATTGGCAGAAATGCTGAGGAGACCATCAAGCCCTCACCCAGGGGGGATTGCCACGACCCCTGCCAATCTGGTGATGAACACAACCTGAAAGCAGCAGATAAAAGCTGCGTGGCCATGTTCCATTCCCCTGTGCAAAGGCATTCCAACCTAACTCGGCAGGTGTGGGGAGCATCTTCTGAGAGTGAGGCAGACCGGGCGAGGCGAGATGGCCAGTGGACGGAAATTTCCTTGTTGATGCAAAGCAAGGAGTCAATGAACCATACATTCACTGTGTCCAAGGGTTCTCATCCCTGTTCGCCTCTCTCTGGCAAACCTCAGGGACAAAGCTATTACACTGCAGTGCAATCCCCAGCTCAGTCCCTGAGGTTTAACAGAAGCAATGGCCCTTATGTGATGGAGAGCTCAACTGTTCCCAAGTCTCCCGTATGGCAGCAGAGCTTGTTAAATACAAGGGGGAGGAACCATAATGGCTATGGTGGATCTCCCAAGGCTTTGGCAAGACAGAACCCTGTATCATTTTCTATACATGAGCAGCACTCCCGGTCACCAAAGCTCAACCATCAGGATTGTCACAGTTACTCTCGGATTAGATCGGACTCCCTGCAGTCACCCTGGCCATGTAGAATGAATTCTTCTGCCAAAATAGAAGAGGAGTTTCAAAACCTTTACCACGAATATGTCTGTCCGGCCAAAACTCCTCTCTCAAAATCCTCTCCCTGTGGTTGCTCTGCTCGAAGATTAGAGGCCAACATTGGGAGCTCCGCCTCTGCATTGTCATCCCTTTCCCCCCACCGCTCCAACCTGAGGAAGCGTGTCAGGGAGTTCGACCAGGACATGTCTCCCACGTCCCAACGCCCCTTGGAATGGAACTCGTCCCCTGGCTCCATGCGCCATTGCAAAGAGAGAAGACTGCATCTGTAACAGTGCAGTCCCGAGTTGGTGTTCTACATTATTGCGTTGGATTTTATGGTACTACTCATTTAAGTGAAATTGTTCTGTTTTTTTAGTATTCAGTTTGCTGAAGATAAAATTAAATCACTCCATATAACTGTTACGCCACCTTGTTTTTCATTGGTAGGCAACAGGCAGCTTACAGGTGAACCTCCATTAAGAAGTCAACTTGAAATAAGAAACGGCCAAAATGTAAGAAAACAAGGCCAAAATGTAAGAAAACAATCCCTAAATGCAGTAGAATATTCAATAAAGGTGCAGTTGCACAAATTATGAAGTGGTTGGGCTTTTAATTCAATTTTGTTATGTCAAGTTGTACAGAATTTCCCCATACATTAATGGGATGTCCAGGTAGCAGGTTTCATATAAAAAGCAGACTTCTTGAGGGAAGATCGGTGCTTCTTTCTGCCATGTGGTCACCACTCGAGTTCAACTGGGTATTTCCCAGTAAGGCAGGCGGTGCAGTGGCCGACTCTCCTAGAGAGTTTGTTGTTGGAGCTGATCATCTCGTCCTTTTCATGCAAGGAGGCGAGGCCTCCCTGAACGGCAGACAGCAGGCCTTCCACAGTGAGATACTTAACGCTATCCGCTCCTACACCAAAAAAAGAAAGTTAGTGACGAACTGCAAGACCATATCTAATATGTACCGTGTATTCTACTCAGTTTGGATTTTGTCAATAAGGGCAATACATGTGATGAATGATAAAGGTTAAAGCCTGGAATCCAATGTGACGCACCGATGTACCCAGCAATGTCCTGAAACTCTGGCCTGTTGGCAATAAGCTCTTCTTTGGTTGGAATGTTGATGCCCATGTAACAAGGATGCCTGATGGGTGGAGAGGCAACCCGGATATGGACCTGTCAAAAGAGAAACGTCAATGTTCCATGACCAAAAAATCTAAACCCACAAAATAATGGATAATTCAAGTGTTGGGTCCCAACCTCTTTAGCCCCGGCCTCCTTTAGCAGTTTAATTATTGGGGAGATGGTGTTGCCCCTGACGATGGAATCATCAATGAGAACAATCCGTTTCCCGGCAAAGTTGTCTGTCAAGGCTCCAAACTTCTTCGCAACTCCCAGTTGCCTGAGGCGGGTGTTGGGCTGAATGAAGGTCCGGCCAACGTAGCGATTCTTACACAGGACCTCCACATATGGCAGCCCAAGCTGCCAGGTCGGGTAAAAGGAGAATGTTTGCAACACATCTTGGTAAAAACACTTTAACCAAGTCCGTGGCTTAAACCCTGTTCATTGTGAATCAATACAAGACTTTCAACCTGCTGAGCGTATCCCAGTGCTGCTGGGGTTGCAGACTCTGGCACGGTGCTGACCAAATCTGCATCAGTCGGGGCCTCGATGGCCAACTGGCGTCCACATCGCTGCCTGACAGTGTAAACCATCTGTCCTGAAACAGAGTGAGGCAAAACCTTTAAAAAAGGACACACCAGAAGCTGAACTTCGTGTGATAGTGATATTGAGCAGTAAACATTTAGTCTAGACATTGAGTCTACGTTGCATAGCACCTTTGAAAACGACTTGTTTTGTCAAAATTAGTAAATTAGTCAGAAAGGAAATGGGTAAAGTTCCAAGAGTACCGCAGGGCTTCCCAATAATTTATACACACCTTCAAATATGGAGTCAGGTCTGGCAAAGTAAACATATTCGAAGATGCAGAACGCCGGGACGTCTCCTTCTGGGCGAGGAACAATACTCAAGGTTTTGACTCCGTGTTTGGAGATCTGGACTATCTCACCGGGCTGGACTTCCCTGTAGTACCTGATGAGTTAAGAGGCCAAAGATACATTTAGTAAGGATCCAATGAGGAGACACCGGTGTGGCCTTCCAACGGCAGTGGGACATCTTATGAAAGCCTACACACCTGGCACCAATGGACTGGAAGCTGCATGACTCAGAGGACACCACCCAGCCCTCGGTATCCCCCACACCGCCACCTGAACAGAAACCAAGAGAGCAAGTTCATGGTCTGCCTGCGGCTTCCTCTGAGGACGCACAGCAGTGTTTATAATGGCTCACTAATAGCTCCCACATAGGTATGGGGATTTGACCCACATAAAGGCAAGGCCACTTGGTAAGATTTATCATGCCATGCAACCCATAGTTCCTTCTTGGGAGAAAAAGTAATACTGGAAAATCTTCACCTGAACTTTGCAGTTTGGAGATAGGAACGATGCGCCCAATGCAGAGGGGCCGGTTCCCATAAGGGTCCCGGATGGCATAGATAACATCTCTGAACATTACCAACAGGGAATAGGATGTGGGCGTCTCGGTCATCAGATTTTTGATTCTGAAAAATCAGGGTTTATATTTTTCAGACTGCAGTATCCATTGTACAACGATGTTAAGCACAACCCGTTTTATTAATCTATGCTGAAACACCAAGGTTAGCATGTGTTTATTTGTAGAGGAGTTTGTCTTAGAAATACACTCAGTTTTCCATAGGGTTACCTAACATGATCAACATTCAGGAACATATTTGAAATGTTCCCTAAACTATTCCTTGTAGAAGTGTGCCACTTCATTTCATTGTAAGAGCATTACCTCAAAGTAAGTAAGTACAGTAAGAAAAAAAAAAGTATATGTTCATGTAAAAAATTGTTCACAATTACTCCAATACAAGTAACAAAATAGTCTGGCTTCATAAATCGCTGTATTAACAATTCTACTACCCAACACTGACCTGGCAACCCAGTCAGGTGCATCCACCTCTTCCATAGGTGGGGTGAGGGCGAGCAGCTGGGTGATGAGCTCACTATCGGAGCTGGTTGACAGACCAACACCATGGCGCATCACCTTACACACACACACACACACACACAGAATCCAACAAATCCCATCTAGTACAGAAATGATTCAAATATTTCTGAGATAACAAGCTTTGAAACTCCAGGAGACAAGAAACATTGCCTGAGCCACACAGCAAGGCTGCCTATTGTAGCTGAAATATAACAGAATTTGGCCAGTTTTTTTACCTCTTGCTTTTGAGAGCCTTGCCTGCCTTGACTGAGTTTGTGGACATGCCCCAAACTGACAAAGATTAATACAATAACTTTGCATCAATAGCCTAGGTCACTGATCATACTGATTGGCTGGTATTTGTTTTTTTTAGACACACACACACACACACGCACACGCACGCGCACACACACACACACACACCTTTTTGCGCAGGGCAGCAGCGTTGATCAGCTCTCCGTTGTGGGCCACTGCGATCTCTCCATGCAGGGTGTCAACTACAAAGGGCTGGCAGTTCTGCAGCTCCGAGTTCCCTGAGGTGGAGTAGCGGGTGTGGCCAATCCCAAGGTTGCCATTTCTGAGCTTCAGAAGCGCTTCAGTTGGGAAAGCAGTGCTCACTAATCCCATCCCCTAGAAGAGGAGGAGCAAGACGTACCTTTTAGAATGCCAAGATTTGAAACAGTCTGTAAGATATATCACCGTAATAACGAGTATGGTCATGCATATAAAATATTGAAATCCCCTTACTTCAATCTTGGGTTGACAAGGAAAATTAGTGATTAAAAAAAAATCAGCCAATGTTTCCCCATATACATCAGACAACTTGTAGAATTTATTATAAAAGTTTAATTAATATGATTGAAAATAGTTCAATAGATTCAATAATGCCAGTGTTAATCAAAGGGATCCAGATTAATAAAGAGACTAGAAATCAAATAAGATTAGTTTCCCATTAAAAAGAAATTGAAATTCTTCCTCCATGTTTAGCCAACCGACCATTATTATCAAGTGTGTACGTATGAAAACTAATCGTGCATAAACATGCTACATTGCTTGAGGTTCCAGAAAGGGGTTTCGAAGAATGCAGTCAAAAAATAGATGGTTAATTTAAGATGGAGATAAGTTTTTTTTTTTACCAGTTAACGATCCTCTCAAACAATATATCACGCATCTGCTCTTGTCATATAAAAAAAAAAACATGTGTAATACTATCAATCAAATTAACGTGAGAACGTGTTTATTTCCTGGCTATGAAATCAATGTATTCCAAGTGGCGTTCAAAAACATAACAATGGCGGTTTTCGCCTTTAAGAGAACTAGACGACAGACGATTGTATACATGTGTTACACATACATAGTGATGCGTAATATATAGATAAAACCCAATACGCAAAATAAATCCAAAACAAGGATAGAAGCTGACGATAAAATCGGACAAAACCATCCAAACAGTGTATTATAGTTAATTTTCGAAACAGCTTCCGTGTCGTTTTTAAACGTAACAACCGAAGTAATCTAACCCATGTGTGATGAATTCCTGCGACGTATTTAGCCCCAAACATCAAGTTCATCATTCAATGTTTAAAGAACTGCCGTGTTAAGTAAATGATCGCAAGCGGCGCACCGTCGTATTGCATAATTTAAAAATATAATATAGTCTTGCCGGGACAGGTTAAATAACTTTAATTCATACGGATGGCTAACCCGGGCTACTTTACCCATCGTTGTTCCCTTATGGAACAATGCACCTTGCTTTTGACTTCACCTTGTGAGTTGTATATGTTGGTGGGCTGGCTCCATTGCTTGTGACAATTCCAGCACTTTCCTGGCCCCTATGTAAACAGAAGGGAGAACATCAACAGTGAAATCAACGATCTTGGGTGGATTGCAGTTCAATTTCGTGGCTACAACGTAGCCATGAAAACCAGTTTATTACAACCACTTATACGACGGAAGCAGGGAGGAATGTGCAGCTCTACAGAACTGAAGCCATGTAAAATCTTGTTGCTGCCGTTTCAACCCGTTTACCGAGCTGCCTCTCAGATTACATTTGGCCCCTCCCCCGTGCCACAACAGCTTAAGCCAGTGGCGAGGCTGCTTTGTTACACGCAGGCGTAGATTTCGGGTTTAACCGCCTGGTTGCCTTGGAAACCGGGCGGCAATAAGAGGCGAATTGAGGGGGAAGAAAAGCGTTTCCAGGTCATTCCAATCATGGAGAAAAAAGCAAGGCAACAAAGGGGGGCAGAGGAATGGTGATAGAGGTAAATACCGACATGTAAAGGCAGTGGGGTGAGGCAGAGTTGCTAGCTATTATTCCAGTTTGGGAAGCCCTGGTAGGCAAGCATGTTGGTGAGAGCAGAACTAGCTTTGGCTTAATCTCAGAGCGTCTGAGAGCGCTCTGTGTTCAATGCAAATGGAGGGAATGTTAGGCCAAGTGCATCATGAGGCTTGTGGTAAATTAATACTTTGTGCTTGTGTTGATTGAAAAACCTGGAGGCAAGATTGGGCTTTGTGAGCCAATCTTGTTTAAATGGAAAATCTAGATTTGGTCTATATGTTCTCATCAGAATCCAGCCTGAAGTCCTATTGCATGTGGATCTTGCTTCAAGTCAAATGCTTTCCTGCTTAAGTCATATGTTGTCATCTGCCTGACAACATCCTAAGCTTAAACGGACACGCTTCTGGACAAGAGTAGCTTCAGCGAGTGCTTGGAGAGGAAATTGAATGCCATGTTATGGGTACTCCCTCATTCAGCACAATGCATTGTGTTTTCTCTCACAGATAGAAACAAGAGAATCTCCACGACAGTTTCCAGAGCAGAAAGAGACGTTTCAACAAACTACAGCCAAGGAACCGGCTTACAAATGAGTTCTACACACAGGTCTACAGATGGCTGGGAAGAGCAGGAAGATGCGTGTAGTGACGTAGCCTACTCAGAAAAGGAATGTCATTGTAAGTTTAACTCCAAATGTTAAGTCTACAGCTAACAATTTAAGAAAAGCTGTAAAACTAAAAAGAGCTATATTTAAAAAAATTACTGTACTAAATCATAAAATGATCTGGAAAAATGATTTGGAAAAATGCCAAATCCAAAAATTCTGGCTTCTCTGACAATGTTACAACCACTATGTTCTGAGAAATTTCCGTCCTGTGTTGGAACGTTTGTTATTGTTTTGGCCTGCATGTTATGGTTTGCTATTCTAAGAGTGCACTAGGTTGCCAGATATGAAAACAAATTGGTTTTGTGTCTGGGAACAAACGTCTCACTATCTCATCCCCAACATAACATCAGCATGTATGCCTGTTGGTGTGTGGATGCATGTTGGTCTGTGCAGCGCTTCATGGGCGGATCCAAGGGCCACTGCCTTACACTCCATACATAGCCGAAGAGGGGGGCCGCCATTGGACTGACAAGGAAGTGCGCGCTCTGCTGTGCGTGTGGGCCGACCGAACCATTCGGGACCAACTCAAGTGCACACTTCGCAACAAGTCAATTTTCCAGGAAATGGCCCATCAGATGCAACAGAACTTTGGCGTGGTGCGGAACTGGAAGCAATGCCGCACAAAGTATAAAAACCTCAAGTACGAGTACAAGACTGCCAGGAATGTGCAGGCCACAGGGAGCGGAGTGGGTCCGGGGAAGTATATGAAGTTCTTTGACGAGGTGGAAGGCATTCTGACCGATAGGGAACTGGACATCGGGGCCTGGTGTAATGGAGACATGGAAGCAGGAATTCTGGGATCTCCGGCAGGCCAGACGCCGCAGACCATCAGAGCGTCCGAGACTGAGGTCATCATAGAAATTGACGATGGCAAGTATTAATCACATTTTTTCAGATATCAGCAGCAGCCAATAGTTCAAACACACCCACTTGGAAAACTCTTTAACTTGTCATGCTGTCCTTTCAGATGACAGTGACGACTATGAGAATGATGTAGATATGGAGCAGAGACTGAAAGGAACAGGTTTGAAAGAAACAAATACATCAGGCTGCACAGTATAAACCAAAAATTATGAAGTCCTTGTTTAAAAGATTCGGACTATCAAGAACCATACTTCAAAACGTTAGACATGTTGCTTACTTACCTTGTTCACCCTGGTTAGAACACTTAACGTTATCACTCACCTGAGTGAGCATAATCAGTCACAGCCATCTCACAGCTGTGGGTTATCATTTTGTATGCCACACTATCAGGTTTCCTACTCAGGTTAAAGGCCTGATGTAGTGGAAAAACCTACAAGATGGGTTCATTGGGAAATCTATGTACTTAAATAAAATAAATTATTTCAATTCTGATTTTGGTAAGAGTTTAACAGTCAGTATATATTACAAACACAAACACGGTTTATCAGCAAACTTTGCTGGCTAACATTTATATAATCCACAACAATTGAAAACATTGAAAGAAGAATGTCCCTCAAAATCTTTGAACAGTCATTCATCACATTTTGATATTTATACTGGGCAGCCGTGGAAAAAAAAAATCTGACAATTAAAAATATCTGCATTTCTGTTTTTGTACATCTGCTTACTCGATGAATATTTGGTCACTCAAGATACCTACCTATCTTCAAACCTAGCTGCGTCAGGCAGTGGCCAGTTCCATGTGGTAACTGTATCGGACACGGGCCGGAACTGGAGTGACCAGGAGATCCGGGCGCTTATTCAAGTTTGGTCTGAGGAGGGCATGTGCAAGCAGCTGGAGAACTCCACCAGAAAGAGGGACATCTTTGTCCAGATCTCAAACAGGTTAATGCTGCAGGGCGTTGAGAGGGACTGGAAGCAGTGCCACACCAAGTACAAGAACCTCAAGTACCTGTATCGCTCTCTGCAGAAGGGAAAGACGGAGGGCACCGACCCGCGGCGCCTCATGAGGTTCTATGACGAGGTAGATGCCCTTCTGACCCGCACCAGTACTGACTCTCCATGTGTGATAGGATACACAGAGCCCTACATTGAGCCAGACAGACTCTCAAGAATGACAGGCCATGAGGAGAGAAACACGGCTGGCGTCAGTCCGACCAAATCATTGACCACCAAGTCAAATCCTGGCATTGGGGAAGACGGAACCCAAAATCCTGATACTTTCTTTTCTACAAGCTTGGAGGTCATACATTGTATTCACGATGCAGAAGCTAAGCCACATGTAGTCATGGAACACAGTTTGGAGCAACAACCACAGAGAAGCGTTTTACGTGAGTCTGATACAATAGTCATTTCCTATTCATAGTATTACAAACATTTGTGCAAATCTAGTGGTTAAAAGCTTGCAGGGTTTGATAGTTAGTGCGGGATCATGGAATCATGGAAATTTAATTTGGTTCATATTGCAGGTCATGCAGAAACAACGTTTTCGGAAAACAGAGGAATAAAGAGAAAAGCTGTACATCAAGGTTGTTAAGAGTGTCTATCCTGTTCATTAATTTGTAAGACAGCCAACAACGTGATTTTGCGCAACTGGGTTAGCCATGGACTCAGTCCGGTGACTCTGAAATTAAATTAGAAAAGACGGATGGTCAAGAGTTACAACAGCTGACCAAGTCGTGATTCGTAATGAAATCACGTGCATCTACTTTACTGAAAAAGCATCTAATCTTATTGAAGGCCACGTATCTTCACCACATAAACAATATAACCCTTTCTTTGCTCATATTTCTATTTTCAGATACCACAGTGAGACTTGCGAAACGACTCGTTACCAATAAAGAAGAACAGGACGACATTCCGATAATAGAGATGAGTTCAGTTCGTTCCTTCTGGGCGTCTAAACCGATCACGGACAGCAAGGTAACCTCGATCCCCCCCGTATTACTACAAAAGTGGCAAGAACCAAAGTAATTTTACTAGTACAACAAAAACGGCAACTAATCTTATAAAAGCTGTAGGCCCATCATGTTTTGGGCTGTGAATTGAGGCACATGATCCCTGGTTATTGGTGGATGGAGTAAAAGGGAAGAACATAATATCTAGTCATAATATCATAATATCAACGTTAATGCCACTGTAAAGGTCAGATTGCCCAAGGTCACATTATTTGATTTTAAGAACATTAACTTGCACAGGTTAATAGTATAGGATACGGAAGTATTAAAAACGTGGCAATATTAATGATCGTGTCTATCATGTGTTGACAACATACCTGTGTTGCAACGCCGTAAGTCCCAAAGTTAGGACCTGGGCAACTTCCAGCTGTGTTGGCCACTCTCCTGCTGCAACACATCCGAAGACGCCGCACTCTTCTCCGATACCATTCTCTTCAAACTCCATCCTTAATGGACTTGCTTGTCTCCGCTGCACGTACTTACAGAAAAAGTTAAAGAGCGCGATTACACTACGATTTCCTTAACCACGTGCAAATCGGTAGACTTGCTAAGTATCCAGCCAATTGAACAGTTTTCGACACAACTGGAACGGCCTATCGATAGAACGGATAGAAGCACAACTATCATTCGCACGTGACAATTTACGATCATTCAACTTTAAGCATCCCCATCTGATAGATGACCAATTTACGTTTTCGATGATAATACGAATGTTCTGACGACTTCTGATGAATTATTTCGGATCATTGAAAAGTCGAAAAACAGGGTTGCATTGAAATACTAGAAGTCTGATTCTGGAATGGCAACGTTATTACCCCCACGTGGTACCAATGCAGTGCTCTGATTGGCTCTTGCATTTTGTCTTCGCGTCACTTTAGCAAACTTCCCTGTTCCTCTCCCGAGTCCCCAACACGCGCTCCATTCTCTGCCATCTCTAATTTGTAAGCCACGGGTTTATTTTCAGACGTTTAAAACGCTGTCGGACGTTTTTGTCTTTGTCTTTGTTTCATTCTCAAGGACCACACGTTTTGCAAGAACGCCATGGCCACTGCACAAGGTAGGCGGACTCTTCATCTACCCAAAAAGTTTTTGCACAACATTCCTCACATTTCAGCTAGCATATCAAATGTTAATGGACGCTTTTTTGGCTGTGCATATATTTTTTGTTTGTCTTTTGTTAGAGTTGAAACTTGGCCAGAAACTGAACGAGGGAAAGACGAAGGAAATTTATGCGCTTGTGGATCAGCCCGGTTTAGTTTTGGTGCAATCCAAAAACCAGATCACTGCTGGAAATGCGGTTCGGAAAGACCAGATGGAGGGCAAGGCCGCTATCGCTAACAAAACCACCAGCTGTGTGTTCAAGCTGCTGCAGGAGGCAGGTGAGAAACACCGTCCGAAGTGATTCGAGTCACTGGAACTGTGGATTTTTTTTTAGGTGTTATGCAGTGTTTGTAAGTCTTCCTCCATGAATCGCATGTCATATGTTACGTTAAATAGTAAAAAATCAATATTTCTAATGAACAAGATTTGTTTCAGTGTATTAGTTAAAATAAATCGAATGGAGAGTGTAAATGATTGTGTGCCAAAATAGTCTTAATCTGCCCCCCCCCCTCCCCCCCATTTATATAGCTGTGCAACAGAAGATATTGATTGTAGATAGATTAGCCTACACTTCAATTGCTGCCAAAAAGAACCATTCAGTACATGTCAGTCATTATGTGCCAATGGCGACCTTCTTAATTATATCCTATAGTAAATTTCAGGAGCTACTTACTTTTCTGCATTTCTATGTTCATGTTACACACAGACAATCGTTTCCCAAAATATGTTAATTAGTGAACACATGGTTAATCTCCCAATAGGCTCTATGCACAACTCCACTACTTCCTGGACTTAGTGCTGCTCCTTTATTTCCTGTCTTACATTACTGGACAAACTGATTAATCCAGATGTGTCTGAGTAGTCCCAATGGTCAGACACGCCTTGATTAATCAGTTTATCCAATAATGTAAGACAGGAAATAAAGGAGCAGCACTAAGTCCAGGAAGTAGTGGAGTTGTGCATAGAGCCTATTGAAATATTCCATGCGTGCTGCATGATCTGCTCTAGAAGCATTGAGTAGAATGGATATGATGAATGCTTGTAACGTCCAGGAATCAAGACAGCATTTGTGGAGCAGCACTCGGACACAGCGTTCATCGCGGTCCACTGTGAGATGATCCCCATCGAGTGGGTCTGCCGAAGGGTTGCCACCGGGTCCTTCCTCAAGAGAAATCCTGGCGTCAAGGAAGGATATCGCTTCTCTCCACTGAAGCTGGAGATGTTCTTCAAAGTAAGCGCATTGTGTCTTCTCAGAAGAAAATGTGTAGGGCTTCTGCATTCTAGCATCACGTCGCAATGACCGCGTCTATTACTGAAGTATATGAGCATAAAATGTTATTGGTCGGAATGGTGTTTTGGTCATTCTATGGTAATTCATTTTGGAATTATTTTTCATTTTAGGGAAAGGTTGTGTTTTAAAACGTTCACAGCGTGTTTTGATTGGCCTAGTTTCAGTTATATTTCCTTTTTTTTTACCTAACATTGCCAACAATAAATCAAATTCCGATGTAAAAGCCCTATGTCCATCATTGGCTTGCCTGAATGGTATTTTTTACTTTGCCTGCTTGAAATCTTCTGCATTATAAGTTTTCTCTGTTGCTATTAGACCTTGGTCCTACACTTTGCTTTGAATGTGTTATTTTTGCTTAAGGATGATGCTAACAATGACCCCCAATGGTCGGAGGAGCAACTGCTGGTTGCCAATTTCTCTCTGGCTGGGCTCGCCATCAGCCAGTGTGAGGTGGACATCATGAACCGCAGCACCGTGGCCATCTTTGAGATCCTGGAGAGGGCCTGGGCCACCCAAAACTGCACTTTGGTTGACATGAAGGTACATGGTCTCATTGCTGCCCCTAATTTGTAAATACAAAATTGAGATTGTAGTGTGCACATTTGAAAAGGATGCACGTCCGATTGCGATCGTCGATCTGAATGGCGGGGGGGGGCGTGTGCGCGTCGATAGCTCCGCCACATAGCCGCGTTTACATGGCGCTTCTGATCCGATTAGAAGTGGAAGAACAGCTCTATCGGAATAATATTTTTCTTGTATGTGGCTCAATCAGAATACAATTCTATAATCTACATGCTTTTACCTTAGAGAGATGGCATCAGCAGCTGTAGTAGTTCGCAATTGGTCCATCTGTACTTTTATGCACACCGAACTAGACCACTGAAAAGGAAAGTGGATTTTTTTGCCTGATTCATGTCTTTCTTACCACTCCGCAAGTAGTCCTCTAATTTATCAATCCCAACGTGTCCGGTTGCTAAGCGACGTCAACGTCTTTGGCACCCTATTTCTCTGCTGGTCAACACTACGAATCGTAATTGTAAAAAGACACTGTTAAGATATTGTTTCGTTTTGGCAAGGAGCCATGCAATAAGCGGGATGATGTTTATTATAATGTATCCCTTACATATGTCCAGACCAACATAACGGTTGTGCACCAGAGACATACAGACGTACGCATACCACTTTTTTAAATGCCATACATACAGTACATCCGGATTGCATGATGGGAATAGATCTATTCAGATTAGAAATCAAATAGGATCGGAAGTGTCCATGTAAGGCTTAGACACACACACACAATGGCTCCGCCATTTTCTTAACGCGCACACACACGCGCACACAGAACGTTTTTCAAAGTGACATACAGCGGAGTGTGATGTAATTTCGCAATGCGAGCAGACCGGTAGGTTTCGAGGCTCTCCTCTCCTAGCAGTGAGTGACTACGGCAGGACAGCGCTACAAAGTGTGTTTCCACCTGTGCCAGTTAAATTCAATTACATTTGTGGGGCTTTTTAAGCTGTAAAAGTAGCCACCACAGCGCTGTTTTTCCGGCAATAAAAATAATTATTAATAAAGAAAAGAAACACCTTTTCATCGTCAATTTGAGGCAATCGGCGATGGAATCCATCTATCGTCGATGGAATCGACCATCCGTCCATCCTTAGCACATGCATAATGCACATGCATAATGTGCATAATAATTATCTTTTATGTAAACGAGGACGGATGGGGGGACATATTTGAACTACCGTAGTTTAGTCTTCTAACCGTGCGCTGGTACACAAGGAGACTCATTAGTGTTATGAGTGATCGCTGTGTTCTTCCTACGATGATACTTTTCCACAAAGGTATAATATTTGTACAATTGTACTTGTGAAATGTCTTGAATCATAATTTAGGCTTTATTTAATGAATATCTTATTAGATTGAGTTTGGTGTCAACGTCACCACCAAAGAGATTGTCCTCGCAGACGTGGTTGACAATGATTCATGGAGGCTGTGGCCGGCAGGAGATCGGAGCCAGCAGAAGGACAAGCAGGTAGAGGTTCTCCACCTTTGGTGCACTAGATCTGCACTAGATCAGTTCTGTTGGGAGGAAATCTCTTTGAATAATGTGTACTATTTTTCTTCCTTGTGCTAGGTGTACCGTGATCTTAAAGAGGTCACACCTGAAGCTATGCAGGTGGTTAAGAGGAACTTTGAGTGGGTCTCTGAAAAGGTCAAGGTACGTACTACCCACTGATGGGGCCCCTCTCTTCTCATGGCTTTCCTTAAAGGAGTCTCATTGTTTGGCCCTTAGCCAGCATGTGTTTATTGTGGGGATTTGGTTAATTCTCAACCAATTGGATTTCTGTAGTGTTCTGAAAATCCCATTCATATTCTGCATTGAGGTTTTGATTATTAGTCATAACCATCCAAAGTACACGTACCACAAGCCTTTTTGTGGTGAAAATATGGTATATGCTCCTGTAGAAGCTACAAGTTAAAGAAAGTTTTAAGCAAAGCATGTTTTATTTGCGAATTCATTTAAAAGCACTACACAAGCCACAATTCTAAAGTGTAACACTGTCTTTGATTGGTGGGGCTGCTGTTGCCACATTAAGGAAAGTCATGTTGTTTAACTGCTGCCACTGAACTCCATCGCTTACCACAGAGCAACCATGATTTTTCTTACGACTTAAGGAAAGTTAGAGTTTTTAATAGCTGCCCAATAGGGAATTGCAGGCAGGAACAAAGGAACGTACCATTTCGAAGACGATACTAATGTGTTTGTGTGTACGCGTTAGGGCTGGGCGACATGGACCAAAAGTCATATCTCAATATCTTCAAGCACAAGGTTGATTGACGCAATAACATGTTGCTGCCCTCCAATTTGTCATTTTTCATCGGCGGCGCCACTGTGCTTTCATTTCCAGCCTCCCTGCGTCGCTGTGCTCGTTAACCTGCCTTGCTGATGGCGGTGTTATTCTGGCCCATCTTTTGAGTCCCTAACTCATTTTATTCTACAAGCCTGCCATTTTTTAAATTCGCAATTTTTGGTCAAAATCGCAATTCGATATTTCTTCAAATCGTTCAGCCCTACTGAAAGAACTGTGTTGCTGTTGGCGCAAGGTTTACCCTTCTGATAATGATCGTCATTAAGTCAAAATTATTTTTGAATTAATTTGTTTGTTCATAAAACTCCTTCAAATGCACTATTGGCCTCAGTTGTAGCTAAGTTGTTAATGTTTTTAGAAGGTGTGTGGGTGTGAGTGGGGTCGTGCCAAATATGCCCGACTTGTGCACGCCTTTTTCCCGGCATGGTTCGCGTTTACACTGACCGAGGTAATATACCGGCTTGACTTGCACCCGGATTGAGCCTCTCGGACCCTACATACATTGGGGAAGTTGATTTTAATGCAATTAGAGGGCTTCGCGGTTCCAGGGGCGAGACTTCGGTAGAGTGTTGCTGCTTTGTCTCTAGAACAGAGACCACGCAGTGATATCAACATGAGTAGTACTAACTGGAGAGACGGTGAAGTCTGCAAGCTGCTGACATCATGGTAGAGAAGCTGATGCAGTTGCATTTAACAAAGACGGTGAAAGATGGGTGTTATCTAGAATAGAGGAACTTTCCTTATGAGGCTTTTGTCGGGATAAAATAAACATGTGGTCAGCAAAATAAAGAATATGTTCGCGTTTTTGCAATTGTATATAGTAACCTACACTGAGATGTTTTCGACTCATTCGTGCGAGTGGCTTAAATAAAGAAACATTCAGAGTATGTATATTTCCCGAGGTCTACTCTCCTTGCATAGCCCCGCCAACTCCAATGAACGAAGAGAGCCGGCTCCGTGACAAAGGTGGATTTTACACAGGCAAACGTCACCAAGTGTATGTATAATGGCAGACGGTGAAATTGCAGGGTGTGCCAAGCCGCGGCCGTACCTGCTTGTACCTGCTGCTATCACAGCACCCCCGCCTGGCCCATGTGACCTTCTGATGAGATATAAATATACCACCTTTTTTTTTCTTTTTACACCCACAATGGTTTTGTTGTTCTAAGCTGGTACTATATTATCCTAATTGCTCTAAATGTCTTTACCATGTTCTAATTGATGCTATCAAGTGTTGGCGGCAGCAGTAAATACTATGTGCCTAAAACAAAAGTACTTTCAGAAAAAACCTGTATTTATCTATGGTGTATTGACTGTGAATGCCTTGTTCTTCAGCTGCTTCTGGAGAACCCAGCATCGGGCAGGGTGGTGGTGTTGATGGGCTCAACCTCTGACATGGTTCACTGCGACAAGATCCGCAAGGCCTGCGGATCCTATGGAGTGCCCTGTGTCCTCAGGGTCACCTCGGCGCACAAGGGCCCTGATGAGACCCTGCGCATAAAAGCAGAGTATGAAGGTGTGTCTTTAAAGCTTCTTGCTACAGGAATTGGATATATGTTCCGTGTCACCCACATCTACACTTTGTGTTTCGATTATAAGGAGAGTGCTCCAGGCAGCGCTCACCTAGTTATTGTTGGGCTTCATTAGGTGAGAGCTGCAGGCAGTGCTCAACTGTTGTCATTCTGAGGTTTATTAATTCATTTCTATTGAACTCAAATGTTTCCCATCCCTTTTATATTAAATATTATTAGAAGTCTTTAATGGAGGTTTAGGTGTTTTTAAACTACAGCACTTCCCCCTTTTTCTGCAGGAAATTGCATTTCCTGCAGGCATTCTTAGACAAATTCTAATCGTTTATTTTTTAATTTTTGTAATTTGTTTCTTTCTATTTGACTTGAAAGGTTCTATTGATGTGTTGATGGCTGATTTAATCACTCACCTGGCAAGAGTGATGTATTCTTGGTTTGGGTGAGGCTACACACCTCAGGGGGCACAAGTTAGGCCAGCCTTTACCATATTATCAGGACCTCTATCAGTTAGCAACTTCTTGCTCAACGGTCCAATAGACAGGCTTCATGCATGAGATCTACTTGGAGGAGCCCATCAAAGCAAATTGGGTTGAGTGGCAAAAAGTGTCCAGTGCCACACTTTTGTTCATATTCAGTCTACACAGTCATCTTTTTTTAATATAAATGTTGGCAAGCTCTTGTATGTACATTTTTTTTTTTTTTTACATTATGTACATGAATACAAAAATATATAATCAAACAACCAAAAGACCATTTGGACTAAATGTATCCTGCGTTTCCTAGGTGATGGCGTTCCTACTGTTTTTGTGGCTGTGGCGGGAAGGAGCAACGGCCTTGGCCCGGTGATTTCGGGGAACACGGCCTATCCCGTCATCAACTGTCCGCCAATCACCGCTGACTGGGGGGCGCAGGATGTGTGGTCATCCCTGCGCATGCCAAGTGGTAAAGCATGTTCATAAACTGACCTTTTTTTAGATCCCTTTTAATTTTTTTGGAAGTTGGTATCCCTTGTGATATAACCTTGGTTCGACCACATTGGCGGTGGGCGGTGGCCAACCTGTATGCCTCCTTTCAGCAAGCTGCCTAATGCAAAAAGGTGAACCTCTGGAACTCTCCTCTGATCCATAGGTCTCGGCTGCTCCACTGTGCTGTCTCCAGACGCTGCAGCCCAGTTCGCCGCCCAGATCTTCGGACTCGGCAATCACCTGGTGTGGTCCAAGCTGAGAGCCTCCATGCTAAATACCTGGGTGTCCCTCAAGATCGCGGACAAGAAGTTGCAGTCCTGCAGCCTTTAAGCCAGTTGCTTTCCCCATTCCAGACCTTTTTTTTCACTGATCTAATGAGTTATATTTGTGTTGTCTTGGTTCTTCCTGTCCAACTACTGTGCTTAAACCTGAAACATTCATTAAACCTCATATTCCCCAAGTCTATGTGGCTGTATGGGCTAGAACATTTATTTATGTGCATGCCGTTTCTGCTAACTATTTCTAGTTTCAAAGATAACTATTGGTCCTGACAGCGGAAGTTGACACATTTTAAACCTTGTCCACTTTTGTCCATAAATATATTTTAGAAATCATATCGCAGTCATACCCCACTTCCTCACATGCATGGTCGTTCTTGGTGTTTATTTTATGAGCGTGCACTTCACTAAGTCTACCACACGAGGGAGTTTGTAACATTTCAAGGCTAAATCCACTTTAATGACTTTGGAGCCAAGTCAGTGAGTCAGAATCTGAGGCCATATTTTTATAGCATTGTTTGTTTTTCCAATCTTCTCTTTGTACTGCTGTGATGCCAACGAAAACCCTTAATGTTAATTCTGTGTGGGTGGATGTGGGAGGCTGAGAAGGGGTATAAGCACTAGCCTGCTATCTGTCCAAATCCTCTGCCTATTTATTTTTATGCGTTTTATATGATGCCTCTGTTCCGTGTTCTCATGTAGCCATTTCAGTAATGGGGTACGGTTAAGGAACCTCATTGGACACAATGTATGTCACAAATGCCTCTAACTAGGTCTCGTCAGCAACCGTTTCCCTGGCAACAACCACTCTCCATACAAGTTCTGCACTTCCTTTGCAATCTCCTACCCTTCTCTATCCAGTGATGCTTGCAGTCTCAATCTACCCTACATTGGCGTTCTGTATGGGAGATAAAGACTGGAAAATCTAGCATGCCTCAATTTAATGTGTTCATGAGTATGCTAGGTTTGTGCCATCTTTTTATGTCAACATGACCAGTCATTGTAACGTGCTGGAAAAAAAAAAAATTGTTTTGGATTCAGAAAATGTGTTTATTGTGAAAACATTTAATGGACCATTCTACAATCATGACCTTCGTAAACTATATATTTACAAGTGATTCTGGATTGGTAATGTTATGTTCAAGTAGGCCTACAATATAGACGCATTTGTGAACGACGGCATAATCCTGTTATTTACGACCTAACTACTTTAAAGTGATCATGTTCAGCACTGCTAATCTCATAACTCATTTGACCATTTTCACCTTCTCATCTCCATGATTGATCTCTAACTTCTAAACCGGCTTTAAGTTGCTTTTGTTTCTACCTTACACGATTTTGCTGGACCTCCATTTTCTTTAAAAAAAAATCCAGACATGTTCTTTACAGCCTTGAATGGAACATCACAGAGCCCCAAGGTCATGGCAAGACCGGGACTTCTGCCTGAAGAACCTCCCGCCCTCGCGCTCACGATCCCGGGGGTACCTAGGCACCAGGTTAGTCAGGAAGCGCTTTGCGCGAGATGTTATGCTCTCACGCTGGCCCCCTCCGATCATGTCCTCGGCACTGGCGCCCGGGGGCCACGGAGCCTGACCCCTGGCGAGCCTCACGGCGCACTCCAGGAGTTCGGGGGTTCTGTGGTCCAGCGAGGCAGATATCTCCAGATACAGACACTGGAATAGGGATGCGCTCGTCACGGCCTCTGCAGGGGTGGGGACAATGTGTGAGAGATGGAGAGGAACCAAGATCAGTCGATGGTGGTAGCTTAGGCTGAGGTTCGGGTGATGGAAGCACTGACTAAAACAGCTGAGGGCTACTTCCGCTGTAGTAGCATGGGTGCATGCGCTGTGGAATTAGAATGATGATCCTTTCATTACCCAATCAGGGTTAAACAGCACCTTACATTTGTAATCGTTTTGCAATATTGTACATTATGCATGACAAAAAGTAGTAGCCACTGGTGATGTATCTGTGTATGACTAGGGGTCCCAATGTTATGTAACTAAGTAAGGAAATATATCCAACAAAACACAGCTTCATATACAGTATGTCAGTGGACTATAGGACAGCCATCTTACCCTGGGCGCTGACCTCACGAGAGCGGACTAGATCGCTCTTGTTGCCCACCAGGATTATGGGAGTCTGAGGCTGAGTCTCTCTCAAGAGGAGCCGTAGCTGAGCGGTGCGGTGAAAACTCCTCCGGTCGGTCACAGAGAAGACCAGAACACACACCTCGCACTGAAGACCTGACAGGTCCTGCGAGAGTGGAGGAGTAAACACATGGTTCCAAACTAGTAAGCTCTATACCGGTATGCTTCTCAATGCAGCCCTGGAAAAACACTTGGGAGAGGTTATCGAGAGTAGGAGGAAAGCTGAGCAAGCCGTTCTGAGGGACCTCAGAATCAGCCACTTGATGTACCAGTTATAGATCGACCACTGTATGCCTGATAGCACAATGCACCTGTATATCTGATAGTACCGATACACATACACACACACACACACACATACTATTTTCATAGTATGAATATAAATCATTGAGTAAATACGGGTCACTGACATTAGCTCAACACCTTTTTAGGCCGCTTCAGGCGCTAAGTTATTTATTTAATTTCAAAGATTGAGTTGGAATATAAAGACCCCAAGGCTTGGTTTTAGCATCTCCAGTCGCTTAATAAATACTGACATAAATAGAATAGGAAAGCTGTAAATATCAATCATCCTATTTTCACACCACCATCCAACCATCATACTTTACGATTGTGTCATACTTTTGTAACAATTGTTCTGTCAATAATTCCCACGCATTGTACAACTCTATAGCTCTATAATTGTAGAAAAAAATTAAAAATCATAAAGAAATCCTTCCTTATTTGTTTTAATCTTTTGTTTGTAAACACACTTGCTATCACCAAGCATGCAACCACATCCCATTTAAAACACACACACACACACACACACACACACACACACACACACACACACACACACACACACACACACACACACACACACACACACACACACTCCATCCACATATGGGTACACATGCATTCATAGCTGAAGTCAATTTGTACTATCCACATACAGTCGTGATAGGACAGGAAAATCTCCATAGTGGAAACAAGAGGCTGAGAGATGGAACTAGTCGGCGATGGAGATGCCGCGCTCCAATGTATCTTACTCTTGTCTTTCCTCAACCAAATTGGACCTATACATGAGACTTTACTTTGCAATGCCCTTACACCTATGATGGGTTATTGTTCTGTTACTGATAGTTACATGGTGACAGAGTCTGGCTCACCTGCCTCCAGTTGTCATAGATAATGATAGTGCTGTCCTCCTCATCCACGGTGATGGTTCGCACATAGCCCTCCCCTGAGAGAGACCCAGAGCACACAGAGGGTTATGTCTCTTCTCAGAGCGGGAGACCCGGTGTAGTGGCTTGGGCAGCCACGCTGACACCGGCAGCCTGTTACAGCCACATGGGCTCACACACACAGCAACTTTGCTGCTGTGTGTGTGTGAGCAACGCCTCTGCTGCTCACACACAGAGAATACACACACACATACAAAACTTGCCCATGTGCACGGTGCAAGTGCAAACACTCGTGCAAACACACACACACAAACATACAACATGCATACACACAAGAGCTGATATATGCGTACATGCACACTCACAACGTACATTGACACACACACACACACACACACACACCAAACACAGCAAATAAAAAATATAGAATAATCCACACTTGCGAAAGAAAATACAGTTGCAGGCATCTTTTTCTCAAATACAATCAAACACATATTGAATATACAAACAAACAGATGTGAAAAGATCCTCACACACACACAAACAGAAA
>OLKM01002847.1:0-10000 GCA_900291075.1 Melanogrammus aeglefinus | reverse complement strand
TTAGCCGTCCTCCATCGCCCCTTCTTTCTATCCCTCTCTTTCTCTCTCTCTCTCTCGCTCACTCTTCAGAGGAAGTAGTCCGGGGGTGGGGAGGGGGGGTTGGTACTGCGTGCCATCAGTGTTTCGCTACTTGCAAGGTTGGCGCCGGCCAGCTTCTCGTAGCGGGCCTTGTAGGCGTCCCGCTCTCGGAGTACTCGGGCCAGCTCACACTGCAACTGGTCCAGCTGCAGGGGGAGACGCACATCTTTAGTCCTGTTAGTCGGTTGTCTGGTGTGGATGTTTAATGTTGTTTGGTGTAGCTTGATGCTGATGCAGTGGGCGCCTCTTTTTGTTATTCATTATGTCATAATAAAAACCACCAAACAGGATTTTTGGTAGTCTGTTGCAGTTGTGTGTGTTTGCGTGTTCAATGTGTGTGCATGTGTGTGTACATCTTTTTGTATGGGGAAGGGTGTTTCGGCCTTGGTTTGTGTGCATGTTTTAGCTTTGGTGTTTTTGTGTAGAACACTTCAGGGACAATATGTGGGAGTATTGTGTGTCTATGTGTGCGTTTGTGTGTGTGTTTGTAAGCGTGGGTTTGTAAGAGAGTGTTTGTGTTTGTGTGTGTGTGTGTGTGTGTGTGTGTGTGTGTGTGTGTGTGTGTGTGTGTGTGTGTGTGTGTGTGTGTGTGTGTGTGTGTGTGTGTGTTGTGTGTGTGTGTGTGTGTTGTGTGTGTGTGTGTGTGTGTGTGCGTGTCTCTGTGCATGTCTGTGTGTGCTTTTGTTGTGTTGTTGTGTGTGTGTGTGTTTGTGTGTGTCTGTGTGTATCCCTCACCTGTTGTGTGAGCACGTGTTTCTCAGACTCCAACGCGTGGCGATGCTGGAGGCGCTTGTAGCGGCAGGACTGGGCGTAGCCACGGTTCTTCAGTGTCCGCCGCTTTTGCTTCAGCCGCACCACCTCATCTTTGCTCACGCCGCGGAGGTGTCGGTTCAACTCCCGTACTGACAAGCTCACAAGCTGCTCGTCAGAGAAGCGATCATCGGCCCCACCACACTAAGTATGAGATAAAACAACCCAAGAACAAGTTGACAGGGCATAATCAACTGGTTGTTCCAGATGTGGTTCTTAGGAGTAGAAAATTAGCTGGTAGCTGATGTTATACTGGTGTTCTCAGAGGAAGTCTGCTTGTGTACCTGTGATGTGGAATATTAGATGTGTGTGGGTGTGTTTGGGCGTGTATGTTTGTGTGTGTGTGTGTGTGTGTGTGTGTGTGTGTGTGTGTGTGTGTGTGTGTGTGTGTGTGTGTGTGTGTGTGTGTGTGTGTGTGTGTGTGTGTGTGTGTGTGTGAAGATATGGGAAGGTGTGTGTACGAGTGTGTACATTTCTGCGTGTGTGTGTATTGGCTACCTTAGAACATCAGATGTGAGTGTGTTTGTGTGTGTGTGTGTGTGTGTGTGTGTGTGTGTGTGTGTGTGTGTGTGTGTGTGTGTGTGTGTGTGTGTGTGTGTGTGTGTGTGTGTGTGTGTGTGTGTGTGTGTGTGTGTGTGTGTGTGTGTGAGGTGCATGTGAAAGTGATAGTGTGTGTGGATTCATGTCCACCAAAACACGGCACATTTCCACCCCACATGTTTTATAATCTGGGACATAATCTGACTAAGTGATGTTGACAGTGATCAGGATTAATCACTGCAATAATAGCTGATAATATGATAAGCCCCTGCAGTGCTCCTAATAGTACCAAGAGATCTGCTACCAATGAGAGTGGAGGATTCAGCTAATTAGAATTTCTACATCAGTTAGTTCTAACCAAAGTAATTTGACAAAGACAAGAAGCATTCGATCAGTGCCGATCTGGAGTATCAGCACTGGGACTTTTAACTATGTGTATCCCTCCCCTTAAAGGTGTTCTATCAACCATTAATTACACTCACAATCCTTATCTATCTAAAATTGAAAATAACGTTGCACAATTAATTAAAACATACAGATCCATTAC
Source organism: Melanogrammus aeglefinus (assembly GCA_900291075.1). Lineage (NCBI taxonomy): Eukaryota > Metazoa > Chordata > Actinopteri > Gadiformes > Gadidae > Melanogrammus > Melanogrammus aeglefinus. Next base: position 8,025 of record OLKM01002847.1, on the reverse strand, counting down.
CATGATATTTAGTAGCCGGCTTACTACTGTTAACGAGTAGATCGACACAAAGTAGCAAGCCAGTGGGCAGGAAAATGTTTGTGTTGCTCAGCAACAGTCAAGTCCCAGTCCAGTAGCAGAACTATTTGTGTTGGCGGAGTAAAATAAATGATTCAATAAACAAACAAGTCCTAGTCTACGCTCACTTATTGTTGTTAACTTGTCCTTGCTGATTTTCAGTATGACAGCACTCCAACTCTTTTGATATTGCTTTAGTATTAAATATATAAATTATGTATCACTCTATAAAAACACAAATGTACACGATTTAGTTGATAAGGTATTTTGTATCCAGAGTTTCTCAGAGGGAATATGATCGAAGTCTATTAATGGTTAATGATGAAAATGAAAATATTGCTCACTTTAACCTTAACAATCAATGTGGTAATTCAAATGATGAAATGGATGGAACAATTTATAAAAGCTCTCCATTTAAAACCATTCAAAAGTATGAAAAGTGTGGTTCATTCAATGGTGGTTCATTAAATTAAGCATGATAACCCTGTTTTTGCATGTCAAAATGAGCAGTCCCCCTATAGAACCCAGAGACCTCGAGTAATCGCTGATACTTATACTAAGTATAGGCAGACATTTATAATCATGTTCTAATGTGCTAATCCTAGTCCTTCACTGAATGATCTCCCTGTCACCTCGCTACAGGCGTCTTTTCTTTGCTTTTAATATTCCTTTGATACCTTAATCATCGATCAAATACACACTAAGTCAACCCTCAAATACCCCCTTAATCAGTCTTAAAATACCACCTTAGTCAACCCTCAAATGTCCCCTTAGTCAACCCTCAAATAGAAGCTAAATCAATCTTCCAATTCCCGCCTCATCAATCTTAAAATACCACCTTTATCAACCCTCAAATGCTACCTTAATCAATCTTAGGATACCACCTTAATCAACCCCGAAATACCACCCAAATCAATAATGAAATACCCTCTTTATCAACCATGAAATACCACTGTCAAACAGCTTGTTAACCAGCCACCCACTATCACCTATTCAACCCACAAATACTGCCTTAAACAACCCACAACTACCCCCTTAATCAAACATCAAAAATCACCTTAATGAACCCTCAAGTAACACCTTAAATAGCATCTTAATTAATCCTCAAAAACCATGTTAATCAACCCTCAAATTTCACGGTAATCAACCCTAAAATACAATCTGAATGAACCCTTGAATACTACCATATTCCTCCCCCTACTAACCTTCAATACCATCTTTATCATCCCTCAAATTCCACCTTAATCTGCCTGTATCTGTCCCTATGACCAAAACCCCATTGTGTTCCATTCTCTTGCCTCAGTACCTGACTGAGTTGGAGGTGATGATGGTGATGGTGCCCAAGCATGGGATGGTGTGGGTGGTGTTGATGATGATGATGGGGATGATTGTGTGGATGGTGATGAAGCCGACCCTGAGGGCTGGCTGCTTGCGGGTAGGGTGCCGAGCCTGCCGTGGCGCTGGGCATTGAGTTCGGCCCAGAGGAGAGGAAGACGAGCGGGCGATGGCAGATGTCTGTCCCCTTTGTGCAAGACATGTCCCCTCCGCTGTCACTACCCGAGTCCCCCAGGTTACTGCTGGAGCTCTGAGACAGGACCGGGAACTGAGGGTGAGAGAGAGAGCGAGAGGGGGAGAGAGAAAGTTTATAACAGTGAATCTTTGGTCTGGTATCTAGGCATAACCCCAGTAATGGCGTCACCTGTGAGTTTACAGCCGCAGCAGCCGAGTTCAGCAGGGCCTCCACTGCATCCTCGCAGCCCAGGAACCCCGGGACCGCTCCTCTCTCCCTGTCCACCCGCTCAGGCCCTGCTCCCAGGGCCCCTAGCAGAGAGCCGGGCCCCGTCGTGGCCTCGTTGCCAAACTGCTGCTGCAGTGCGGCCAGCCAAATCAAGTCCTCCAGGGACGCGGGGCCAGAGCCGCCAGGCCCCTGGGGGCACCCGCTGCCGTGGCCAGGACTTCCCTCCACGTTGCCCTGAGAGCCCGAGCTGATACCCGAGGTGAAGCTGTTGGAGAGGGAGAGGGGGAAGGACATGCAGGAGGAGGACGAGGAGGACACAGAGGAGGCTGCGGAGGGAGGAGGGTGGACGTCGCTGAGCGTGGGGGAGGGGGGTAGGGAGTTGCATGGGCTGGAGCTCAGGCTTGAATTCTTGGGCACGGGGCCGCCCGGGCAGGGGGATCCTGAGGTATCGCCGGGGAGGCCCGGTTTGGGGTACGCACAATGAGTTGGGGGTAGAGGAGAAGTGTCTGATTTCACCTCAAATTTGAGGAGGTCAAAGTCATTGAGGTACTCCATTGCCAGTGGACTAGGGGGCAGCGAAGGCATGGGAAGAGAAGGCGACGACATGTTTCTGTTGGCTGGGGATATCACAAAGCCTTTCTACGTGGATTTGTTCTTCTACACCCACGCCTGATTCTTGGCTCAGTCCATGGAGGACAGCCACACTGAGGACAGGGAACAGATCTTTTTATAAGAGACGTGACCTGTAGCTTCTCCTGGTCTTCTTGCTCGCTTCCTTTGCTGTCCTGAAGGAAATGTATTAAATAAAGGAGGCGAGGGAAAGGGGAAGAGGAGGGTTGGACAGTGAGTCAATAAAGAGAAAGACAATATATATGACATAATACTTGACTCTTTGACTCATATTGGTTTTCCTGGCAATCAATCATGATACAAAGATCAGTTTGAGATCCAGGTTACAAGGAAACATAAACTACAAGATGTTACTATCAAGATGTTTATGCCAGACACAACCCAAGTCCATGCCAGACACAACCCAACCATTTGAGTCTGGTACAATGCCTGTAAGCCTGTGTATAAGTTATAGCAGACAATCTTCAAATATCATGCATGACCACTGACTTACATTCACACGCATAAATTCCTAAAGAAACGATACTGAATTATGCCTTAATTCCTGCTTTGCTTTTATTATTAACTTTCACTAACCTACACATTTACTGAAATCTCGTCCTAAATACCAATTTCAGACAACAGACAAGTTTAATCAGTTGAAACAGCCTAACTTAAATTCTCCAAACTTTTTCCTTTTTCATATATTTCCTTGGATTTGAAAGAGCTGCTATTTATCCTGTACCTACATTTAATTCGATCTTTGTTATTGATATATTCAGAACGAATATGTGTTTGTTTCTTTTATCAACTGGTTGAGAGACCTGGTGCCAGAAGCATGTCCCTGTCCCACATGGCAGTCCTCCATCGATTCAGAACTTCAACAAAATAAACATTCAAGATATTATAGTTATACATACCATTCGCTAGCAAACTTTTACATGAAATAAAGCTAGGAACAACCAAACACAATATATGATTAATCAGTCAAACAGATATGGTCATCTAAACTTTCTTCTGTTCTTCTTCTTCTGTAACCCACTATAGGAGCAGAGAGAAACCTAGAACTCTGAGCCAGGGCAATGGGGAGGCCCCACCAGGAGTCAGGCCACTACAGCAGCACATGGTGGAGTCAAACAAACCAAAACCAAAACACAGAAACAAACGTGAGATTAAATTATCTTACCGTGTGTCATATAGATGAGGATGATTCTGTGTCGTTTCGTTTGTGTTTGATTTTCCCAACACCCACCACCACCACCACCACGGCCACCAAACACACACACACACACAAACAAATGACTGACTGGGTATACTGACACGTTTAGTGAGAGAGAGACAGAGGAAATAGCAGCGGCATTGCGCATGTGAGCATGTGTGTCGCACTCTGTCCCAGATTCTCACAGCCCCCTCTTTCTCTCCTCCCTGATGATAATCCCTGTTTGCAACAATCCTCTACTCTCCCCCCTGACAGTGTGCTACCGTTCCTCTCTCTGTCTCTCTCTATATCTCTATCTCCCCCCCGCTCTCTTTTTCCTTCCATCTCTCTTTCTCCCCTCATCTCGCCGTCATGTTACGTCCTGATGTTATTTATCAATCTATCACAGATTTATCTATTTGCCGATTTATTGTCTATCTATCTATCTATCTATCTATCTATCTATCTATCTATCTATCTATCTATCTATCTATCTATCTATCTATCTATCTATCTATCTATCTATCTATCTATCTATCTATCTATCTATCTATCTATCTATCTATCTATCTATCTACCAGTCCATCTATCTATATATGTATGTCCAACTTCTCTCACAAACAGGTAATAGTGCACACTTTAATATTTGCACTACCACAGAAACACTCCCCCCCAAACACATACACACACAAACACACAGAGCTAATTGTTGTGTGTGCTAGTGTTACATTAAAAAACACACATGTGAACTTGTATTACAGTTTTTCTCAGTCGCTTTGGTACATTGTTCAGATCAGAATTGAAATTTGCAAAACAGTAAGTGCATTTCTCAAAAAAATTCATACAAATAGCAAAACACCATGAATTTCATGCAAAAGCCAGTCTCCTGCTCAAAATCCTTAGTTTGTTCCTCAAAAGTAAATATCTGTGTCAATGAACATGTCAGTGCCATCACAATGACAAGTCCTTGTGTCATTGTGTATGGATAAGTCAAATTGTAGTTTTGAAGACAATTATTGCAAATTGTAAGTTACACCTTAGCGTATGTGGGAGATTGATTGCAAGAGACTGGACAAGATTCACATTTACGCTTTGACTGTTTGCACTGTAATTTGTTGACAGACCATGTCATTGCTAGAAATGTGGGAATTCCTACATTGCTGTAGGAATTAAAGTGCAGTCTTCCTACACCTCCTGACATTCCTGTCTGTTGGGCCACAATCTCATTCTCAAGCAGCCTCACTCCTCTTCCTCTTCTTCTTTTTTCTGGCTGTTGATCCTGTCCAATTCCTTGTCCTTCCATTGTCAGACAATGTAACATTGTGTTTTGCTCCAGCTATATACTTGCCAGTTCATGGTTCAGGCGATGCACCTTTGAGCTATTTCAGTAAACTGGTTGATCGTTGGTTGATCTAACACTTCACACATTTCCCTTCTTTAGAAAGGGTCAAGATTCACCTGGTAGCAATTTACCAATTCAGGACAGATTTAGAAAAAAAGTCTAATGGAAATGTATAGAAATATGCTTGACATATTATGACAATTTGTTCAACCATTTTGCATGTAAAGACTTATGCAATGAACTAATGCCAAAATGTTGTGGGGGTGAGACTATTCGATAGAGAACCATTACAATACATTTTGATCAACATGACACAAGCAATTGATAACGTAGGAAAGAGCAGAGAATTGTACATCATTTGCCTGAATGTACCAAAGCATTTGCAACTTGTTCAAAGAAATGAGAAACAGTTTTTTTGATGTGCACAAGTGACACAATGATGTGAAGATTGAACAGGTAGTTTTGAGAATTTCAATTCTGATCTGAGAAATGTACCAAAGCGACTGAGAAAAACTGTACCACAACGGTGTACATATTGTCTTGACCAATCAGTTTACAGTGTGCCCATCTCTCTAACACTGTTGACAGTGTGTATCTGACACACACTATCTAGGCAGCAGTGTCGCTGACACCAACTTTGTTCCTTTAATGAGTAAGACAAAGTGGCATATCTAAGATGTATCGACACAGATGGGCAACATGTTGAGGCTCTTTGTTGCCACATAGTGGACACTGTTGACCACTGCACTGGTGTACGCACTCATCAAAGTTCATATTCCTTATTGTATATTTTGACAGCTTATAAGCTACGTAATCAGGAACCGTATGCATTCCATACAAAATCAGAAACGTGTTGCCATTTTTGTCATTGCAATATATTTGGAAATGAGCAAGAATTGTATAAATATAGAAAGATTGTCAACTCTCACTTAAATGTATTATTAAATTACTATACAAATGACCACCATGTTTCTACACTAGCCCAGAAAAGACAAATGACTCTAGAGAGGATGCGTATAATTTTTTATCCTAATCTTAATTGTAGGGTAAAATCTATAGTTTAACTGGCCAAATAACTAGACAGAATTAATAAATCTAACAAGATACCTCATCAACTGACACTTGGCTACTTGAAGCTGTCATATATGATGTCATCCTTTTGGAGGTACCTACTGGCACCCTACAGGCCACAATTACTTTGCCTATGTTGTTGGAAAGGGAGCGTGGCAGTTAGCCTCGCCTCTAACTGCCACTAAATTCTACACCCTGTGGCAGTAGCTCAGTAGGCAGAGTGGGTTGGCTGGTATCCTCAATGTTGCTGGTTCCAGCCCCAGAGTGTCGAGGTTTCCTAGAGCAAGGCACCTAACCCTAACTGCTCCTGATGAGCTGGCTGTCGCCTTGCATTGCTGACTCTGCTGTCGGTGTATGAATGTGAGGCATTATTGTAAAGCGCTTGGAGTGGCCAATAGGTTAGAAAAGTGCCATATAAATGCAGTACATTTAAACCTTTAAAGAATCAGGACCACTTCTTAAACCTTGCATTGCAGCTAAACTGACATGTGCTAATATGCATGCATGCATGTTAATAAATTAAACAATGCTCATTGCGTCTGGGTCTTATGTGAGCATGAATTGTTAATGCCAATGCAAATGATGAAAACAGCTTGTCATAAAATATTGATCATAAAGACACTGTGTGTGTGTGTGTGTGTGTGTGTGTGTGTGTGTGTGTGTGTGTGTGTGTGTGTGTGTGTGTGTGTGTGTGTGTGTGTGTGTGTGTGTGTGTGTGTGTGTGTGTGTTGTGTGTGTGTGTGTGTGTGTGTGTGTGTGTGTGTGTGTGTGTGTGTGTGTGTGTGTGTTTTTAATGTGCTATAAAGAGAAAATAGAAAGAGGCAGAGGGCTTTACCTCATGCCTCATACGGGTCATGTTGCTCGTACTGACACTGATTCTGGCTTATTATTGTCTTGGTAGTTATTTTCAGATTTTTCTGGGCTTGATCTAATGTATTTTTCTAGGACTCTTTTGAAGGAGTCCTTCGTTTCCATTACAGGTGAAGAGGGATGTGTCAGGATGCACTCATTTTATCCTGAAGACCTAACGACCCCAGAAATCCCCCACACCTCACCTCTGTTTGTACCCACTGTCATACCTGCCTCCCTCAATCTTGCAGTCACTGCTGAGCTCCATGGCTCTTTCTGTTAAACCGTTTGTGGAGGGTTAGGTCCCAGCTATACGAGTCAGGTGTATTTGTAATGCTGTAAAAGTTGGACATTATAGCGGACATTGGGCCATTGGGAGAGTCAGTGCTTGGCGGTATAGGGAAAAGAAGAGCACGAAGAAGAGCTAGCGCTGGGTGTTTGCCACGTGGCGGCGTGGCCCTGGGGGCAGGTGGGGTGAAGTGGTGGGGAGTTGGGGTCCATTAACTAATAATTTATTAACCTGCATAAACATGTCCTAGTCCACACTGACCCTGTTGCAGGAAACTGGCTTACAGGTTTCATCCTGTGAGAAAGCCATTCCCTCATCACTTCAGGGTGGTACACTTTGTACAGACACATGTAGTCGTAGGCACACTGTAGCACACACGCACATACGCACACCCAAACGTGGAGACACACACACACACACACACACTGTAGCACACACATACGCACATGCAAACATGCGTTAATGCAAACACATGCAAACACATTGTAGCATACACACACGTACACGCAAATATGCAAAAACAAAAACACCAACACAGACAAACACAGACACATTGTAGCACACAAAGAAACACACATTCAAACACACCCGCAAACATGCCAACACAGACACAAACACATAGCAGCACACACACACGCACACACGAACATATAAACACATGGATGCAATCACGCCCAAACACAAAAACACCAACACCAACACTTGAACCCAAACAGACACACTGTAACGGGGGGGTTAGGTAGAACCCAAGTGCACGGACAGACGACAGTTGAGGACAGTTTCAAGGATTTCATTTGGGGCAGAACCGGGCAGACAGAGAGCAAACAGTAAAGACACCGACAGGTGGGCAGGGAATCGTCGGTGGGTCAGCA
>OLKM01002846.1:37241-52602 GCA_900291075.1 Melanogrammus aeglefinus | reverse complement strand
GGATGGAGAGAGGACGGGTAGAGGGTAGGGTGATGAGAGAGGATTTGGGAATGAGAGAAGCGAATGGTTGAGGTAGAGAGGGAGGAAATCAGAGACGAGAATGGATGGAGAGAAGAGGTTGAGAGCTGGACATGGGAGAGCTAGAGGAGAAGGTGAAAGAGAGATGGGAGTGGTGGCTTGTTGTTTTGAATGAGCTGTAATTTGCTGTTACATCAGAGGGTGCAGGGAAAGCCAAGGTCTGCCTGAACCCAGCCAGGTACCTCAAAGACCCTTTGTTCTCTTCCACTGGAGAGGGAGCGGGGGGAGACGGGACACAGGGAGAGAGAAGGATGGAGAGAGAGAGGGTAGAGGGAGGGAGAGAGAGGATTGGGAATGAGAGAAAGCGAAGGTTGGAGGTAGAGAGGGAGGAAATCAGAGAGAGATGGATGGAGAGAGAGGTAGAGCTGGACATGGGGAAGCTAGAGGGAGAAGGAGAGAGAGAGAGAGAGAGAGAGAGAGAGAGAGAGAGAGAGAGAGAGAGAGAGAGAGAGAGAGAGAGAGAGAGAGAGAGAGAGAGAGAGAGAGAGAGAGAGAGAGAGAGAGAGAGAGAGAGAGAGAGAGAGAGAGAGAGAGAGAGAGAGAGAGAGAGAGAGAGAGAGATTTATATCGATCAAGGGAGAGGGGGAGAGGGATGGAAGGAAATAGAGGAATTGAAGAGGAAAGAGACAGAGGAAAGAAAGAAGTGATGGAGAGAGACAGAGTGAGACTAAATCAGGATAACAGTCTTTATTTAGATGAAACTTCAGACAAGTCAAGAGTTTTCTTTGTTTTGGTCGGGAAAGAAACCGGGTAAAAATGAAGGATGCACTTTATAACATCAAATAGTTTAAACTGCAGTTTAGGTTTTATGTAGCATATGGCAACCAGATCTGTTGATTAGCCATTATGAGTATTTGTGAAAAATATGAAAGATATACGGCATGACAGAATCCTCTCCTGTACTGTTAAATATTAGTCCTGTAGAGTCCTTCAAGACTAAGAATAATATTTATCCTAAGGTCACTCATTCACACTGCCTTCGGCGTTCAAGTGCTCGGTCTGAGTTTGAAGGAGCTGAAGAACTGACTGTCCCAGAACAGACTCAAGCCCCACCCCTCCGGCCTCCCCCTGGCTGGCCTCTGAGTGGTGGACGTGGGAACATGTGGTTTGTGTGCTCGTATATTGTGAACACAAGTAATATGTGTCCGTGGTCCAGTCTGTGCGTGTGCGTGCGCATCGTGCGTTTGTCCCTGTGTATGTATATATGTGTGTGTGTGTGTGTGTGTTTGAGTGTGCATGCGCATGTGGATGTGCGTGCGCGTGTATTTGTGAAGGTGCGTGTGCATGCGCATTGTGTCGTGTGCCCATCACGTGTGAATGTGTGTGCGTATGTTAGTATGTGTGTGTGTGTGTGTGTGTGTGTGTGTGTGTGTGTGTGTGTGTGTGTGTGTGTGTGTGTGTGTGTGTGTGTGTGTGTGTGTGTGTGTGTGTGTGTGTGTGTGTGTGTGTGTGTGTGTGTGTGTTTGCGGCCATGCTTCACAACGGACCAGTGAGCTCAGTTACTACACGTTATATTTTATTTTCATACCTTACTTTGAACCCCTGCTGACAGAACGCAGGAGACTGTTGGTTTTCCCACACAATATCATCTTACCTTTAAGTTCTTTCAAAACAAAGGCCTCAGTTGGTACTACACTCGATCTTTCTCCAAGTGAGAATGGTCTGGAAAATTACGGCCTTATGAGCCATAATGTTATGTAACGTGTGTGTGTGTGTGTGTGTGTGTGTGTGTGTGTGTGTGTGTGTGTGTGTGTGTGTGTGTGTGTGTGTGTGTGTGTGTGTGTGTGTGTGTGTGGTGTCGTGTGTGTGGTGCGTGCGTGCGTGCGTGCGTGTGTGTGTGGTGTGTGTGGGGGTGGGGGGGGGTGTGGGTGTGTGTGTGTGTGTGTGTGTCATGCAAAAGAAGAACAAATGTGTACTTGTTTCATGTCAAACTTTGGTGACCTTGTACCCAATATATGGATGCTTATGGTTAACAGTTACAGCCAACTCACATTATGCTCATAAACACATACAACACACATGAACACATAAAACATATCATTCATCCATTCATGCCCGGCTGCATGTGAGGTGGTGCTGGGACACGGTGTGGACGTACAGGACTATGTGAGGCTGAGCAGCCATGTGCAGACGGGGGACGGGGTTTAAGGATAAACATTCTTACACTGGCTCCAGGGCCACACACACATACACACGCACACACACACACACACACACACACACACACACACACACACACACACACACACACACACACACACACACACACACACACACACACACACACACACACACACACACACACACACACACACACAATACCCACTGTCCACCAATTAGAAGGACTTCCTGTTGCTGTCATTGTGTAAAGAAAACACTTCTTCTCAAAGTCAACAGCCACACAATATGGAGTAGTGATTTTAAAAAGGACCTTTTTTTGTGTTCAGACAATTCAGTCTATAATTTGAAATGGAAACTATTCCATTTATTCCTTTATCAATTTGATATTTGTCCATGATAAACTGCCCATACTATTGATTGCTTAAAAGAAAGTAGGCCTAAAGCATAATGTTTTGCTTGTGTGAAAGACACGAGGACCTGCAGTCCATAAGCAGGCTTCGTCCTGGGACAGCTGTTAGTGGTAACAGCTAACGAGCCCGCGGTAATGACTCGCAGTGTTCCGTAGAAAATAAGGCAACTTTGTTTTCGTTTTTGGTTTGCTTTTTTTTGTATTCATTTTGCGGACAAAAGTTCACGCTCCGTCTCCATCTTGGACTCGTTTTCCATGAGATGAATTGAAATGAGGTCATGAAGTGTCAAACGCACCATTACCTCTCCTTCCAGATCTTCCTTCCAACGTTTTCTCTGTGCGGTTTTAATGCTGCAGTGCTGCAGAACACCTATTCTCCCTGCGTTTGTTTTGGAACTTTTTTTTAGAAAGAAGCCAAGTAAAAAGTCGTGTGTGTATGTGTGTGTTGGTGTGTCTGAGTGTGTTGGTGTGTGTTAGTGTGTGTATGTGTGTGTGTGTTTGTCTGTGTGTGTGTGTGTGTGTATGTGTGTGCAACACACATACAACAGCTTAGGTTGTCGTGACTACACACAAAGACGTACAGACTTATGTATGTATATGTCGGTCTATGTATGTGTGATCATGTCATACCAATGTCCAAATATGTGAATAGATATTTTAGCAATACCAACTTTAAGGCAGGATTGTGTCTGTGTGAGTGTGTGCCTGCGTGCTTGCATTCGTGTGGGTGTGTGTGTGGGGTTGTGTGCGTGTGTAGCAGTTCTTTGACGCAGCAGTATCTTCTGTGCATTTCTAATTGCAGCCCGGGACTGTTTGTTCACATTTGATTGGGTGGGACCGTTGGAGACCCGGGTCCATTTAAACAAACTATTTCAACATCCTGTTTAATTTCGCTCCACGCAGGAGGAGAAAGAAATTGGAAAAAAAAAAGTGCTTTGGTACACACTTATGTAAGGCCCACACATACGCACAATTTAAAAACCACACAGAATGTTATCACATGCTATTCTAAATATAGGCACATTTTTGATTTGCCCATGCGTGATTATCTGAATATATTCTGATTGCATCCGCAGTTCAAACTAGTGTAATATAAACTTCATTGCAATCATTTTAGAGTTGTAATAAGTTTTAGTCTTTAAAAGGTTGCAGTAGTTAATTAGTTCTGGTAAATTCTAGTTAGTTCTAGTCAATTCTTCCTAGTTGTAGTTAGTGGTTACTGATGGGTGTTTATCTTCTTTAGGCTCTTCCTCATTGTTTATAACAATGAGATTGCAGTAATAATGGAAAATATTGTCGTTCCTGGCAACAGGATGACGCGGTCATTTCAGGTCTGGGTTGACTGGAATCAGCATCCCGAATCACAATGACACGTCCTCAACTCGAGTTCAATTGAAAGAGTCACAATTTCTTAACTGGGACATTCCCATGTTGTTTGGCCTGTGTTGTTTCTACGATCCAAAAATGCAATATTCCAACAAGCTTCCTTTCATGTGAGACAATAGAAATACGCAGACGGCTCAACTCCTACACAAAGACTTCAATGTCAATGGATTCCAGACTGAGGCCCCCCCCCCCCCCCCTTAGTATTTATACTGCTCTGACCGCTATCACGGTGGGAACCTACGCAGCAGAGGACACAGGAACTAATAATCAGTATTTTTCATCAATGTGTCGTTCAGCCTTAGGTTTAACTAAACTGATCGCTCTGGTCGGAAAAAATATGCCGCAAATCTCAAAGTATGCTAGACTTTGTTACTAGGCAACCATTTGCTTTCTTACGGAACTATATTGCGTGGCGGAAGAATTATGTTATTTTTTCGAATTAATGATGGCATTTTATATTGCTCTGTTTTTGTGAAATCTTGCTAGTTAGTCTAGAGTAACCATTTTACAAACCATTAAATAGAAGCAATACACTATTCCTTAAATACTCAAATGCTCCACAACGTTCCTAACAGCTCCCCCTAACTGTTTTTTTTCCCTGTAAACCGCAGCCTAGCTTATTGCTTCAATGAATAATCACCAATGACCATCCCACCTCTTCAGAGTTCAAACAGATCATCTGAAATCGGCTTGTCGAAAAGCAGAAACTAACTTTTACTTTCATACTGATCCGTAACAACAAAAAGCAACCAAATATTTACGCGATGCTACAACCAGCAAACCAGTGTGTGTGTGTGTGTGTGTGTGTGTGTGTGTGTGTGTGTGTGTGTGTGTGTGTGTGTGTGTGTGTGTGTGTGTGTGTGTGTGTGTGTGTGTGTGTGTGTGTGTGTGTGTGCTGTGCGTGCGTGCGTGCGTGCGTGCGTGCGTGCGTGTCAGAGCTGTGGAGGCAGTAGGTATTCCTGGTGAAAGCTGGGTGTGTGCGTGATGGAAGTGCCTTATTGTACTCCAGAGTCTGACACAGAGGCCTTCACTGACATCACTCTGTACCTCTCCAGTCACATGGCTCCAGACAATGGCCCTTATGGATGCATCCTCCAGGTCCTATGCACAGAGCTTTTTATATCAGACACACCGCTCCCTTCCACTGGGAAAAACAAGAACCCTATAGGACTCTCTCTCTCTCTCTCTCTCTCTCTCTCTCTCTCTCTCTCTCTCTCTCTCTCTCTCTCTCTCTCTCTCTCTCTCTCTCTCTCTCTCTCTCTCTCTCTCTCTCTCTCTCTCTCTCTCTCTCTCTCTCTCTCTCTCTGTCTCTGTCTCTCTGTCACTCGCTCACCCTCTCTCTCTCTTTCTTCCTCTGGCACTCAATAACTTTCGATGCTAAAACACTCTCATATCCTATATAAACAATAGCTACTGAAAATCTTGAAACAAGGACATTTTTTTTTGTGTTTGTGTGTGTGTGTGTGTGTGTGTGTGTGTGTGTGTGTGTGTGTGTGTGTGTGTGTGTGTGTGTGTGTGTGTGTGTGTGTGTGTGTGTGTGTGTGTGTGTGTGTGTGTGTGTGTGTCCACTGTTACTAGATGGTCAAAATGTGGCGTTCTCTAAATCCTGGACTGCTTTGATTAATAAAAGAAGTCTCCAAGGCAGGCCATCGCAAGCCTTCATCTTCCTCTGTCTCCCTTCCTCTCTCCCCTCTCCCCCGCCCTCCGTCGCTCTCTGTCTGTAGGACAGGTTGTTCTTTGTGATGGAGTACGTGAACGGAGGTGACCTGATGTTCCAGATCCAGAGGTCCAGGAAGTTCGACGAGGCCCGCTCCCGCTTCTACGCCGCCGAGGTCACGTCGGCCCTGATGTTCCTCCACCGCCACGGGGTCATCTACAGGTAGCCCCCCCTCCCTCCCCCCGGGACCACACATTGGGCGTTTATTGCCTGAATGTTTGGATGGATATTGTAAAGCACTTTGAGTGGCCACTGGTTAGAAATGCACAATATAAATACAGTCCAGTTACCATTTATTGGATTGAATGTTGTCATCCATTTTTATGGCAGACTTTCTAACAAATCACTAATCCTTTATAATCGTGTTTGTCAAATAATATGAAGTCTCGACACAGGAACCTATGGACAGTGTCATCCTGGGGGAAGAATGGCATCACTTCCTCTTGCATGCAGCTTCTAAGCTATATTAGCCTGCTCTTGTCTGTCCGCAACAGTCATAATATCATTGTCAACCGACAGCAAACATGTGGCCTGCACACTAGACCATCTGCCGGCCAAATCATAACACTATTGTGAAGAACTGTGATGTGTGTTGAGGGAACAATCTGTTTCCAACTCAGGAAAAGGTTTATGTAACTTCTTCTATAGTGTCCTCATCTTGCGGTTTAATCACTGGCTGATTGCTGACTGTACAAGTTTCACAAAAAACGCCTGTTGGTTGTGTATATGTTAGTTTGTACACACTAGTCTCATAAGTGATGCTGTGGTCTTTGCTCAACGATATTAATACTCGTATTACATTCTCTAATATACATTTATTTTACTTTCGGGATTCTACTGCAACACACTTACACACACACATATGCTCATAGACCCATAGAAACAAGTAAAGAGGGTTCCAAGTCTAAGGGTAAGGCTTGAACAAGGTAAAAAGTGTGTAAGGCCTTTGTTTAGTGACCAGACTGACGGCCGGGTCAGACCAGTTCACTTCTCTCTTTTCCTTCTCTTTTTTTCAATGTGTTCTCCGAATTTTTTCGTTTCCTTCCTTCGTTTATGTGATTTATTTTATTATGTACACTTTTGAAACAATGATTGACTTTATTTTTACTTGAATTTAATCTGTTGCTGCTCCAGTTTAGGCAAACTCTCTACCAGCCCCGGTCGCCTGCTCTTTAATTCTTTATCTTGCCGACTCACTTTTCCTCACCCCTCTCTCTCTTCTCTCTCTCTCTCTCTCTCCTCTCTCTCCTCTCTCTCGTCTCTCTCTCTCCTCTCTCTCTCTCTCTCTCTCCCCCACACTCTCTCTCTCTTCCCCACCGCTTTCTCTCTATCTCCCACCCACGCGCTCTCTCTCTCCCCCACGCTGCTCTCCCTCTATCTCTCTCGTCTCTCTCATCTCTCTTCTCTCTCTCTCTCTCTTCTCTCTCTACTTCTTCTCTCTCTCTCTCTCTCTCTCTCTCTCTCTCTCTCTCTCTCTCTTCACCTCCCTCTTTCTTTAACCCCCTTTCTCCCCCTCTCATTCCCTCCCCCCCGTCTCTCCGCTGTGGTGACAGGAAGGCTGGTGAGACTGGTCTGTTTTCGTGGTTCCTGCCTGTATCAAAAGCACCTCAGACTATGTGGTCTCAGAGCAGAAGCTAGCCCGCTGTGGCGGTGCCGGCCACATCACAGCACATTGTTGTCTCCACAGCCCCTTTTAAGGCGGCCCCGCCCCTGTTTTTCAACCATGGATCTATAATGTGGCACTATTGTGTAACACAGACTTCAGTGACGGAGAAAGAGGTGTACATCGAGGTGAAGGGAGTTGAAGTTTCTGCGTGCGTGTGTGTGTGTGTGTGTGTGTGTGTGTGTGTGTGTGTGTGTGTGTGTGTGTGTGTGTGTGTGTGTGTGTGTGTGTGTGTGTGTGTGTGTGTGTGTGTGTGTGTGTGTGTGTGTGTGTCTGTCTGTTTCTGTGTGTGTTTGTGCGTATGCACACACACAAACACATCCACATTATATTCCAATATGCCTATACAATTAACATCCACATTATATTCCAACTATGTGCCTTATCAATACAATTAAAGTACGCGATACCATTAGTTGGACTATCTCTTGGTGAGCTATTCTACACAACGTTGAACTTATCCTACTTATATGGTATCACGAGTTCATCATATTGTATCTGACTTAGTGTTATCGATGCTCTATGGTTCCCGCCTCGCGTTGGTTCGGATGATGGTGACGTTCACAGTTGTCTATTAGCACTGCAGCAGACGTAACCCTAGCATTTCTTGCGCACACAGACTTCCACACCCTGCCAATAGAAGTGATTACCATATTCTCATTTGTCTTTGACTTCTGTTGGATGCCAAAAACCCTGAGCGGCCGACTCTCACTCGCACGCAAGCACAGAGCGTAGCCTGCATACCTGTCATGGCTCGCAGACACAGGAGAAACAAGTCGATAAGGAGACTGCTCCCTACACCTCCCCACACACACACAAACACACACTTGCTGCACATTATCTCCAACAAGCTATCTAATTATGGCTTTTTTTTGGAGTTGTGTCTATCTATATCACCTGTCATTTGTTTTTTACACTCCCTGTCTCCCTCTCTGTCCCTTCCTCACTCCTTCTCTCCCTCTCACTCATGCTCTCTGTTCCTCACCCCTTCATGCTCTCTGTTACTCACCCCTTCATGCTCTATGCTCCTCACCCCTTCATTCTCTCTGTTCCTCACCCCTTCATACCCTGTTCCTCACCCCTTCATGCTCTCTGTTCCTCACCCCTTCATACCCTGTTCCTCACCCCTTCATGCTCTCTGTTCCTCACCCCTTCATGCTCTTTGTTCCTCACCCCTTCATGCTCTTTGTTCCTCACCCCTTCATGATGTTTGTTCCTCACCCCTTCATGATGTTTGTTCCTCACCCTTTCATGAGGTTGGTTCCTCACCCCTTCATGATGTTTGTTTCTCACCCCTTCATGAGGTTGGTGGCTCACCTCTTCATTAGGTTGGTTCTTCACCCCTTCATGAGGTTTGTTCCTCACCCCTTCATGATGTTTGTTCCTCACCCCTTCATGAGGTTTGTTCCTCACCCCTTCATGATGTTTGTTCCTCACCCCTTCATGATGTTTGTTCCTCACCCCTTCATGAGGTTTGTTCCTCACCCCTTCATGATGTTTGTTCCTCACCCCTTCATGATGTTGTTTGCTCACCCCTTCATGAGGTTGGTTGCTCACCCCTTTATGAGGTTGGTTGTTCACCCCTTCATCAAAGACCGGGACATTGGAGTAGGACTTCTTGTACTCTGCGGAAGAAGAGCGAGTGCTAGAAAGTTCTGTGGACACCTCAAATATGCGTGTTATGATGCAGGTTTATCCGGTTCCTGGAGAAGGAAAAAAGAACGCCATCTGTGTTCATGTGTTTATGTACATACATTCAATCTGCTCACGAACAGGTCTTTATAAACACATACCCCATTAATAACATTATATACACAAAGAGAGGTGTGTAGAAAGTACTAACAATGCACTGTTACGACCTGCAATAGAGTCAACATCTACTTCTCTTTGAATTGCTTGGCGGGGGTTCGATAGTGAAACACATGTCAAAGGGCTTTCACATAACACATACAATTGTCCTGATGGCTACAGGACTCGTACATATGCACTGCATGGACCATGGTGTCCTGCCCTCCACTATTTTCATCGTCAGATGATTCTGACCATGTATAACTATATCTGTTTTTTATGATTTATGGTGTGTATGCATGTTCTGTTCTGCCACCTAACTTTTGGATCATGTTCCGGATGGATGGATGAATGACGGGAAAGTGTTTGAATGGATGGATGAATGAATGAATGGATGGATGAATGAATGGGTGGATGGATGGATGGATTGAATGGATGAAAGGATTGATGGATTGATGAATGAATGAATGAATGGATAAATGGATAGAAGGCCCATTAGTGCAGGGAGCATATGACCTGCTTACAGAAATGATCATAGATAATTAGGACCACTGAAAATGCATTTGCGCCTCTGACTTCAAATTCATGTTGGCACTCAACAAGCAAAATGTGGCCTTTTTTCCACAACAGTCTCCTATTTTTGTACCTTTACCAACCACATCCTGCTTCCCTTTCTTTACGCATCAAAGACGGCCCGCTCCACGACACGGCATAAACACAGCAGCAGGAGATGAAATATAAATGAGATATGGCTGAAGCCTAGTGATGTGTAATAAAAGGGCTCCTTATTACAATCCAATGGTAATTGGGTTTTATTTCTTGGCCGCAGGTGTTCAATTCAAAAGTAATGTCATCTCAGCCTTGAGGGCGGAGGCAAACACTATTAAGTATTTCGCTGCTTTCATTGTCCCCCCCCCCCCCCCCACGAGAGAACAGGGCCCAGGGATTAAACAAGTCAACCCAGTCCCCCCCCCACGAGAGAACAGGCCAGGGATAAACAAGTCAACAAGTATGCTGTCCTCTTCTTCGTTAGACTGGGTTTGGCGGGGCACATTGGCGTTAGCTTTGACCGTGGCGTTAACCCCGATCCTCAGGACAGTGTCAGTGGAGAGTGAGGACAGCTCCACTAGCACTGGTCCAAGCGGGTGAGTGTTGCCATGCACCCCTGATAACACATCTCTGTACCAGACGCTGGCAAACTTTGGGGGTTGTTGGGTAAGATGCCAGTACCATTGCAGGGAAGCATTTCTGAATCATCAGCTAAGTCTGCTAGTTTTGTTGAGTCGGCAAACGCCTGACTATAAAGTAAAAGTTTCTTTTCAGAAATAAATCACCTGATTTGACATTTGTTCTGGTTGAATTCCTGTATGGCTTCAATGAGATCGTCATGGTAACTGCACAGGAGGAATTTCGATAAGTTATACCTACCAGGTGCAGCACAGCATTATAGGATGGAACAGTGTCACCTCACTAGCAACATTTTAAAGGAGGATGGGATTGCCTGAAAAGGGTTAAATTGCATTAGCCTTTGATTTAGACATGTACATACACATACAAATACACACACACACACACACACACACACACACACACACACACCACACACACACACACACACACACACACACACACTCATCACACACACACACACACACACACACACACACACACACACACACACACACACACACACACACACACACACAGCCAATGTCAGGGTTGTTGAGCTCAGAGTCAAAGACGTGAGGAAAACATGTTGACATTTTTGTAGCAATCAACCATCAAGCAGGGAGCGGCTGTGTCCACGCTCACCTCTCTTCACTCATCACTCTTTACTCACCTTATCCTCTCTCTCTCTCTCTCTCTCTCTCTCTCTCTCTCTCTCTCTCTCTCTCTCTCACTCTCTCTCTCTCTCTCTCTCTCTCTCTCTCTCTCTCTCTCTCTCTCTCTCTCTCTCTCTCTCTCTCTCTCTCTCTTTTTTTCTCTCTCTCTCGTGAGCAGCTTTGTATTTTAAGCCTTTCATATCGCAAGACAAGAAGCAAAAAAAATGATATATCAGTAGCTATATACCATAGCAGTAAAAAACAGATACTAGAGAGTGGTTAGTCCCATGTGATGATTCGGATTATTGTTATATGAGAATGATCCCTTTATATCTACACAGAGGGCTGCAACTCTACACAGAGCACGCCATGTTGCACCGCCATGTCTCTGAAGTAGTCAAACTGCCCTAGCGTTTTCAAAGAACATTGCATAATCGCTATCCTTCTTCTGTGCTATGACCTGTAGTTTTACAGGTTGAATGACATAATACAATGAATAGATCTATCAAGGAACCTCCTCCCTTGACAATGGCTACCCAATGCTATTGCAGACAATTACATCCCATCGGGAACACCAACTTGCACCCTACAGGCCAGTTCAGGCCGCTGTAGTTTCTCCAATGTTGTTTGCCAAGGAGGGGTTTGTGGGTTGTTCAGTGGGTTGCAGTCTGCGACCCACTAGATAGCACTATCCTACACACTGCACCTTTAAATAAATGATCAAATATGGAAATAAGAAATCAATACATTTTTCAATCTCCTTGCTTTCTTAGAAGCAACCAAAAACGTTTGTGGTTGACTTCATGTAGTTGCAACTAGTCGTACATACCTTTAGATATTAATCAAATCTGGCTGACAGGTTGTTTCACTTTCTTTTACATCATATTTGTTTTGACCAATCATGTTGCTGGAGGCCGCTTGTAGTTGTCTGTTAAAAGTGAACACCGCCAGCAGTAGTAAACTGCCTGCCATGTCTGTAAAGGTTTCAAAGCAACCTCCGTAGACTGGCCAATGTGGAAATACACCTATTGGAGGCGTCATCCACTCACGCCATAGAGTTCCCTCTGGTAGAAAATCTCTAAACAAAACAGGAAACCAAACAAAACAGTTTACAGTTTCCGGCCCAGGCTCTGTGCCATCTCCCCACAGAGGCTCTGCCACAACACAGTAGAAGTGTTTGGTCCGAGGTGAGGTTCAACCCAGCGATGATGATGTCCCATAACCTGCCACATGCGGAAGGGGCCCGATGTGGACCTACTCCCAATTACTGTGTGTCTCTCAGTACCCCAACCCGCCTGTGTGTCTCTCAGTACCCCAACCCGCCTGTGTGTCTCTCAGTACCCCAACCCGCCTGTGTGTCTCTCAGTACCCCAACCCGCCTGTGTGTCTCTCAGTACCCCCACCACCCGCCTGTGTGTCTCTCAGTAGCCACCAACCCGCCTGTGTGTCTCTCAGTACCCCAACCCGCCTGTGTGTCTCTCAGTACCCCAACCCGCCTGTGTGTCTCTCTGTACCCCAACCCGCCTGTGTGTCTCTCAGTACCCCAACCCGCCTGTGTGTCTCTCAGTACCCCAACCCGCCTGTGTGTCTCTCAGTACTCCAACCCGCCTGTGTGTCTCTCAGTACCCCAACCGGTCTGTGTGTCTGTCAGTACTCCAATCAAACACCCGGCTGCCTGTCTCTCAGTCCCCCAACCCATCTGTGTGTCTGTCAGTTCTCCAACCCGTTGGTCTCTTCTTTCTCTCCAAGAGACCTGAAGCTGGACAACATCCTGCTGGACTCAGAGGGCCACTGTAAGCTGGCCGACTTCGGCATGTGCAAGGAGGGTATCCTGGATGGGGTCACCACCGCCACCTTCTGCGGCACACCAGACTACATTGCCCCAGAGGTCAGCCCCCAGCGGCCCGTCCCGCTCCGCGTCTGTGTGTTTCTTTAGGGAGGGGTGCGCCGTCACGGTCATGTTGAGTCACTCTGAACAAAGACGTCTTTTACCGTTAGATCACACGTTGAGAGAGGAGCGTTGGTAACAATAAAACAACAATAACACTAAATCAGCTTTTATAGCAGCGTGAAGTTTCATTGCTTCTCAACAGACTTTACAGCATGTGCAAACACAAAAAGGGCCCCCCTCCACACACACACACACACACACACACACACACACACACACACACACACACACACACACACAACATAGTATTTTTATAGCCTCACAGCGTGAGTGACTACACACACACACACACACACACACACACACACACATAGTATTTTTATAGCCTCACAGCGTGAGTGACTAAATTGTTGTCTGTGTGTTTTACTCTCTGTACAGGTAGGAAGTAGGAACTTCAGTAGGAGTGTGTATCTATATACTATCCGCTCTGATTTGTGTGTGTGTGTGTGTGTGTGTGTGTGTGTGTGTGTGTGTGTGTGTGTGTGTGTGTGTGTGTGTGTGTGTGTGTGTGTGTGTGTGTGTGTGTGTGTGTGTGTGTGTGTATTTTAGTGTGTGTGTTTGAGTGTATGTGGGCCTGTGTTTGGTGTCAGCTTGTGTGTGTGCATGCGTGATGGTGTGTACATGAAATATGTTAGTGTGTGTGTGTCTTAATGTAATATTTGTGTTTATGTATGTAAATATAATGCGTGTGTCCATGTGTGTGTGTGTATGTGTGTGTATTAATGTAACGTGTGTCCATGTGTGTGTGTGTGCACTAATGTAACGTGTGTGTGTGTGTGTATAATAATGTGTTGTGTGTCCATGTGTGTGTGTGTGTTTGTGGTTGTGTGTGTGTGTACTAATGTGTAGTGTTACCGTGTGTGTGTGTGTGTGTGTGTGTGTGTGTGTGTGTGTGTGTGTGTGTGTGTGTGTGTGTGTGTGTGTGTGTGTGTATACTAATGTAACATGTTTGTGTGTAGATCCTCCAGGAGCTGGACTACGGCCCCTCAGTGGACTGGTGGGCCCTGGGGGTCCTGATGTACGAGATGATGGCGGGCCAGCCCCCCTTTGAGGCGGACAACGAGGACGACTTGTTTGAGTCCATCCTCCACGACGACGTGCTGTACCCCGTGTGGCTGGGCAAGGAGGCCGTGTCCATCCTCAAGGCGGTCCGTTGAACACACACCCGACAGACAGAGCAACTTTGGCTATTAAAGTATTTTACCTGCTCTCTTTCTCTCTCTCTCTCTCTCTCTCTCTCTCTCTCTCTCTCTCTCTCTCTCTCTCTCTCTCTCTCTCTCTCTCTCTCTCTCTCTCTCTCTCTCTCTCTCTCTCTCTCTCTCTCTCCCTTCTCTCCCACTTTTCCCCCCTATCCCCCCTCCCTCTCTTTCTTCCTCTCTTTACCATGTCTCTCTCCCTCCTCAATCTCTCTCTCTCTCTCTCTCTCTCTCTCTCTCTCTCTCTCTCTCTCTCTCTCTCTCTTCTCTCTCTCTCTTCTCTCTCCCTCATCTCAATCCCTCTCCAATTCCCCTAACTCTCATTCTCTCCTCTCTTCTCTTCTCTCTCTCGCTCTCTCTCTCTCTCTCTCTCTCTCTCTCTCTCTCTCTCTCTCTGACTCTCTCCCTGTCTGTCTCACCCCGCCAGGCCGATGTAATCTTCGAAGCACCTTTTTTCAATCACCGTCTGTCAGGCTGGGGTGCCTTCGACGGCGCTCTAATACAGTGCATGGACACACGCGTACTGAACCGGGACCCCACCCACAAGGACACACCCAGGTCCACACACAGACACACACACGCACACACAGACACACACACACACATGCACAAACACACACATACACACACACACATGCACACACACACACACATGCACACACACACGCACACACACACACAGACACACACACATACACACCCACACACACACACACATGCACACACAGCCACACACATGCCTAAATAAACCTAAACAGACGGACATACAGCGATACCTGCAGATGCAACAATACAGGTACTATAATCACAATAATAAGCATGCATTTTCCATTGAGGCACCAACTTGTCCCCTATAGACTCCCTGTTATCCCCAGAGAAAGAGCAAAGAGAGAGAGGAGGAGAGGGAGACACGGAGAGAAGAGAGAGAGAGAGAGAGAGAGAGAGAGAGAGGAAGGGAGAGGAAGGGAGGGAAACGCAAGAGAGAGGGAGGGTGAGACAGAGAGAAAGACACAGAGAGAAAGACACAGAGACAGCGAGACGGAGAGATGAAGGGAGAGAGAGACAGAGAGGGAGAGAGACAGACAAAAAGAGCGAGAGAGCAAGAGAGTGAGGGAGAGAGAGGTGGGATGGGGTAGTTGGAGGAGGAGGAGGAGGGGGAGGGGACGGGACATACGTGAGAGTAAGAGGAGAGAAGGGCCTTGCATCAGGTACATGAAGTGTGTGACTGT
>OLKM01002846.1:25144-35882 GCA_900291075.1 Melanogrammus aeglefinus | reverse complement strand
AGAGAGATGAGAGAAGAGAGAGAGAAGCAGATGAGAGGCTCGTCAGCTGATGAAGGGACGAAAACCGAAAGGGAGGATAGAAGAGGTGGGGGATCTTAGTGTTATCTGAATAACGCCTTTTTCTCAGATATTGTGGGTGTATTAATGAATGAACGGCCTCCAGATAGTGGGATTTTAGTCTCTCTCTCTCTCTCTCTCTCCTTCTCTTCCGCTCTCTCTCTCTCTCTCTCTCTCTCTCTCTCTCTCTCTCTCTCTCTCTCTGTCACAGTAACAGTAACAGTTACAGTGGCCAATTACAGAGGAGGAACACTACAGCTGGATACTGTATTTAGGTCTCGCTCTCTACCTCTCTCCCCCTCTCTCTATCTGGCTCCCCTCTCGCTCTCTCTCTCTCTCTCTCTCTCTCTCTCTCTCCTCTCCCTCTCTCTCTCTCTCTCTCTCTCCCTTCCCATAACCATAACCCTTTGAAAGAAGAGGAGGAGTGCACACCCCCCCTCTCCCCCCCTCCCACTACAGTATGCTAAGCATCTCTCCCAGTTCTTGTCTCTGGTGAGGGTGCATGGTGCGGTACCTCAGCACCACAGAGTCTCAGAGACCAGACACCCGTCTAACACCAAGGGCCCCCGGCACAATCACTAACACTAGCCATTTATTATTACAATATGCAAAATTAATATTTGTTTGAAATATGCCCCAAAACACATTCCGTTGTGTAGGGAATCAGGTTAATTGCTCAGACTCTGACGTCGTTTGGAGAAATCTCATGTTAAGCTTTTTTTTTTGCGAGCCACAGTGTTTGAGGCTGGCCGGGCTGGCGGACAGGGTGGCGGGCTAGAGGCGGGAATTTAGAGTGCAGCTAGCTTTAAATGGCAGATCGTGTACATGGTACTAAGCACTGTACCTTTAACTTTAACCCAAAGCAAAGACTGACAGATAGCAGGCTGGAATAACAACTGGAAGGCGTGGTCGGATTGGGGGGGGGAGGTTATAATGCCTACCTGTGGAAGGCATACCTACTTCGCCCAGCACCCAAAGTAGCTCAGGTCACCAAGACTCACTGACTGTGCAAGTATATTGCCGCCATGATGTCGGAAACACCTCTTCACGCTCAGAACGTTGCTGCCCCATAAGGGAGCGTGTGTGTGTGTGTGTGTGTGTGTGTGTGTGTGTGTGTGTGTGTGTGTGTGTGTGTGTGTGTGTGTGTGTGTGTGTGTGTGTGTGTGTGTGCGCACGCTAAGCAGACGCTGTGTGCGCTAACCAGGTCAGTGAGCATTGCAACCCTTCAGCGCTACAGGTAGGGGGAGGCATCTAGTCAAAGCATGGCCTACCACCCCCCAGCACACACTCAAACATTCACCTACACACAAACATTAAAACACACACACACACACACAGTGAAACAAACATTCACATACACACACGCTTGTCCTCTGCTCCCAGACCTTACAGCAGGGGGGCCTGTGTGTGTGTGTGTGTGTGTGTGTGTGTGTGTGTGTGTGTGTGTGTGTGTGTGTGTGGTGTGTGTGGTGGTGGTGGTGGTGGTGGTGGTGGTGGTGGGTGGGTGTTGGGTGGTGGGGTGGGGTGGGTGGTGGGTGGGTGGGTGGGTGGGTGGTGGGGTGGGTGGTGTGTTGTGTGTTGTGTGTGTGTGTGTTGGGGTGTGTTGTGTGTGTGTGTGTTGGTGTGTGTGTGTGTGTGTGGTGGGTGTGGGTGGTGGTGGTGGTGGTGGTGGTGTGTGGGGTGGTGGGTGGGTGGGTGGGTGGGTGGGTGGGTGGGTTGTTGGGGGGAGGGGGGGGGGTGTAGTGGCTGAAGGAGCACATGTGATCTAGAACACAGTGTACAGTAACAGGGGTCCAGTGAGGACCACTGTGCTGATAGGGGGGGGGGAGCAGAGAGAGCGAGACATTTATAGTTCTCCATGTGAAGGTTGAAGAGAAGGATACAAGGGAGCTAGAGAATTAGGGAGTCATGAAATATTGTATATATATCCTCAAGTGAGATTGAAATTCAACACTTGAAACTGTGTGTTTGCGTTTGAGCGGGTGCGTGTGTCCACGTGTGTGTATGGGAAAAAAAAGGCTGGATAGACTGACTTAGCAATTCCACCTATGATTACTTTATTTGATTAGTAAACACACAAACACACACACACACAATCACACTTGATCCGAGTGCGCATGAATGCTGAAAGGCAGGTCCGAGCGTGGTCCGAGCGTTTCTCAAGCTTGCTCACATTATTCATGAGCACCTCCGTCATTAAATATTCACGTGAGAAAAAGCCTGGAAAACGTCAGCGCTCTTCTCCTGGGTCCCGTCGATTTACCCATAATCCTTTGGGCTGGATACAAAAATATATTTAGAAAAGCTGATAGGAGACAGATCATGGGAGAAGGAAGGGAACAGGGGCTGGTTCCTTATCTGGGAAAAGTGTGTGTTTGTGTGGGTGCGTGTGTGTGTGTGTGTGTGGGGGGGGGGGGGGGGGGGGGGTGGAGGGATGGGGGAGGGTATGAGGGTTATTCTATAGGGTTATCTACTTCTCTCCGTCATTGTCTCTCCCTCTTCTTTCCTTCTCCCTCTTCTTGGACCACAGTGTTGTTCGAGACAGATAAGACCTTGAAGAGAAAGTTAGGGTGAGGGGGAATTTCCGCTTCTATTCAGGTCAGGCTACTGCATCTGTGTGGACCAATCAACATGTCTCGGGGTCCGGTCAAAGCATCTTCATGGACCAATAGCTGCGTTTCCATCCCCCCGACTTTATGCAAATTCTGAAGTATCGAATCAGTAAACGGTGATGGAAACAGCAAAATTTGCAAAAAAGTTTATCCGCTCGCTTGAGGTGGTTTTTGAGAAATGCGAAAGAGAGAAAATGCGCAAAATGGGAGATGGATACACACTTTTTGAAACAGCTGTGACGTAGTGAACATTCAACACACAGGACTGACAACGTCCTTCCAATTTCCACATAACGACCGGCCATAGCAACTTGTAGTATCAATATATATACATGTATATATTTTTAACCGTTTGTACGTAGACATCCTATATCATATATATATATATATATGATATAGGATGTCTACTTTTGCATATCCTTTAATTGTACCGTGTCCATTAATCCCCGATATATGGACACCTAAGTAATTCCAGTCAAATTGTCTGTTCAGCCTTCAAAACGAGAGCTGGTACTTTGTGGAAAATGCATTAAACTGTAATCAGACAACGCGGTTATATGCTATAGACCCTGGAGTATCTGTTGTATAAAGGCTGCGACGAATTTCGAATGATAAATATGTACAATGTATCCTTGAAATACGTCCATGGAACCGATGGCCAATGTGAATAATAGATACGTGTGGACTGCTGAAGAGGTAAAAATGTTCCTTGCTGTCATCGAAGAAAAAAACATTACAGCTATTTTAGTTGGAAAACTCCGCAATTCCACTCTGTATCAGGACCTAAGAGAGGATGTTATCAAAATGATACGACAAGCCCTGGAATGAGTGTTGTTTTCCGCTCCAACCACTTCATGGAAACGCACCTAATTCAAATTTCTGTTTTGCAAACTTTCTAAAGATTCGCTCCGCCTTTTAGATGGAAGCGTGACTACTGGCTGGTTTACCGGTGGAGAGTTCTAGAAGATGTGTTGTCCCTAGGACGCATGACAAGGAAAAATAAATAATGAAATTTAAGTGTTCTGGATTATACTTTAAACAATCATCTTTGTCTTGCAAAACCACCCACAAGCCTTATTGATGAATTCAAAATGTCTTATTGTGTGTGTGTGTGTGTGTGTGTGTGTGTGTGTGTGTGTGTGTGTGTGTGTGTGTGTGTGTGTGTGTGTGTGTGTGTGTGTGTGTGTGTGTGTGTGTGTGTGTTTGTACTTGTGTGTGTGTGTGTGTGTGTGTGTGTGTGTGTGTGTGTGTGTGTGTGTGTGTGTGTGTGTGTGTGTGTGTGTGTGTGTGTGTGTGTGTGTGTGTCTGTGTGTGCGTGGTGTGTGTGTGTGTGTATGTTTTATTCCATTTGCAGTGCAGTGTTTGTTTATGGAGTGAAAGTAGGCTAATGCTTTATTAATGAGTAGCATTAAAGGAGGAATGCATTTTGTTTGACTTACGGGAAACCAGGATTTGTTGAAGAAAATTAGATTTGGCCGGTTTCATCAGTGTGTATTGTGCATGTTTCGGTGCGTGTGTATGTGTGTGTGTATGTGTGTGGGCGTACGCCTGTGCATTCACACATCAATTACCTTCGTGTGTTTGGTGTGGTGGCATGACAGTAGATGGGCAATGCATTAAAGTATGGATTGTTACCTGTTGCTCACACACACACACACACACACACACACACACACACACACACACACACACACACACACACACACACACACACACACACACACACACACACACACACACACACACACACAATCCAGCATAATGCAGCCCCCTCCCCCCCTTCAGATAGATAGATGTAATATGCATCAAAAAAGCAATGAAATACATTCTTAAACAAACAATAATTTGGATATATAATTTATATATATTTATAAAAGTAATGATATACATTCTGATGCAATCATTATGCAACACACCTGAAAAACACACAAAAATACACCCACTTGTGCATGCATGACACACACAGTGACACTGCACCAATACATGCCCTGCACACTATGACCCAAGCCCTAAATTGCTACAAAGCCACATGCACCCCTCAACACAACAGCCTCAGGGCAAATCGCACCCCGAAGCCCACCCAGTGGTTAGCCTGCTATAGACCCCCGCCACCCCCAGAGCATGTACTATCGTTCACTTGTTTTATCGTTGTTGTTTTTTCATTTATATATTTATCTATCTATTGCCTCAGATTGACCCAGATAACCACATTATTCCCCCGTGAGAGCTGCCTCTCTCTCAGCCGGGGAAAAAGCTCATTATTTTAACTGAAGTGTCTGTCGTTTTTTTCTTCTGCGTGTGTGTGTGAAGGAAGTGGGGCATACTTGGTTTGTAAGGGGGGATGGGGGGGGGGGGGAGAACGTTCATTCTCACCGTCGCTCCATCGGGAGGCGAACTGGATACACGCAATTAAATTGGCGTAAAAATGCAGTCAGCAAAACTGGCACATTATGAGAGCGGTGCGTTATTAGGCGATTTTATTCCCCTGGCTTAGTTGTGGCGCTACTCATTTGGTTTTAAATCGTTTAACTTGGTTTTCCACTTAGGCTACGTCGTATTTAAATGGGCAAACATGTTATATACATTAACAATTTCCAGGATCCCAATACGATCGAGTTGATTTATATGTAGATATCACACTCAAGCAAATCTGAAATGCCCTTTATATTGCTTTCATCTGTGCGTTATTGGGCGATCTAACATTGTAAATGTTTAAATAAATAATTTGCCCATTAGGACCTTGCAGACTGCACAGTTAATGTTGCGGGACTCGAGACTCGGTTGAAACAGATCGCATGCACGCGGTTCTCGTGTTGTGCCACGCCTCCCTCTATCCTCGCCCGCCACCTGGTATCCCAGCAGTATTCACCAGTCAAGACAGTGGAGAGAGAGGGGCTGTGTGTGCGGCGCGGATTTTTTGGATAGCCGAGGCTTGGTGGACGGAAGAGAGAAAAGGAGAAAAAATAAGACAAAAAAACCCGGACTGGTGGAAAGCAGAAAAGAAATGTGACAACTGCCTTCCTTGAGAGTGTGGCTACTGCCTTGCCTTGGGGAGGCCTCCTCGGCTTTTGCACCTGTCTCTCTCCGTCTCCGTTGTCGAACTGGGCGAGCGGAGAAGCACACAGCTAGAGAGAGAGAGAGAGCGAGCGCGCAGAGAGAGAAGAGCGACGCTCGTTTATTTGTCAGGCAGAGCACAGCGGTGGAGCCTAGACTCGAAGGCGCACGCACGCACGCACACACACACACACTGACATACACACACACACACACACACACACACACACACACACACACACACACACACACACACACACACACACACACACACACACACACACACACACACACACAGAACGGGCAGCATGACTTCACCCTACAATCTGGATTTTCTGCCCGATATGATGGTCGAAAGCCGCTTGCTCGTTCCGGGAGATAGAATGTGAGTTGGCATCCATCTCAATTTCACCGATATCGCCCTCTTTTCTCCTCTCTTCTATTCTCTTATCTTTTTTGTATATTGTCTTGAAACAGCTGACAATTTCTGAGGAAAGGTTTTTGAGCTTGTGGTTTTTGAGCAGCGGAGATGGACCTCCATCTCCACTGAGATGGAGGTCCGAAATGTGCCCGTGCGCTTGGGGATGTGTACGTGTGCTCTTGTGTTCAGTGCAGTCCTTCTGATGAGTAAGATAACTCTGTCGATAAAACGTGGAATCATAGGAGCAGCACAAGTGCCAAGGGCTATCACCATGGACACGACTGTGATGAATGAACGCCATTACGGGGGATAATGTTATCGCCGTAAATAAAGCTTGTCTTTATTACGCTCTATTGTCGAGTGCAGTCAAATTGTTGTACGCCAAGTAACCCAGAGTCGACTCTGGAATATTAACATCGGTGTGTGTGTGTGTGTGTGTGTGTGTGTGTGTGTGTGTGTGTGTGTGTGTGTGTGTGTGTGTGTGTGTGTGTGTGTGTGTGTGTGTGTGTGTGTGTGTGTGTGTGTGTGTGTGTACACGCTTAAGACTTGAAAAGCGAGTCAATCCGTATCCAAGCCTCCAGCAATGCAAGGTTAGTTTTCTGCAGTCACACGAGAGCAGTTGAACTCCACTAAAGCCCCGTATGGCTGTCAGTCGTGCCTCCTCTGGAAGCCACGTCGCGAACAGCGTGCGTGCGTGCGTGTGTGTGTGTGTGTGTGTGTGTGTGTGTGTGTGTGTGTGTGTGTGTGTGTGTGTGTGTGTGTGTGTGTGTGTGTGTGTGTGTGTGTGTGTGTGTGTGTGTTGATCGCCGGTCCTCCCTCGTCTGTCAGCTGAACTATATTAAAAACAAAAACGCGGATCGCCTGAGCCGTTTTTCCTTCGACGAAACTCAGGCTACAACAACAACTGTGCAGCCCTATTCCCGTGGAAAACAATGCTTTGCTTTAGCGGGAGGAGAGAAAGAAAGAACAGGGCTGCACAGTGAAGGCGTATTTGATCGGAATGCCTGTTCGGTTTGTGGAGCTGCTCTGAGTTTCTCAGATTGGTAGTGGAGAGAGGAGGAGGAATGTGTAGGTCTTATCAGATAAGACCTCGTGCACGACATGGTGGACACGTAATTCACTTAAAGTCCCTATTTCCAAGAACGAGGACAATGACATAATGATCATGCTCTCTTGTATTTATTTCATTATTTATTTCCGCGCCCTTAGCTGGCTCCTCGCGCAGCCCCACCACTGCATGTCCCACTTACGTCCGCTCGGTTTACAGTGCTTAGTTGTTGATGGGGCATGTTCTCCCTGCCTCTCTCTCGCTCTCTCGCTCTGTGTACATTTCATTGCCTAAGTATATAGACTAATGGCTACAGTATGTGAAGTATTTCACTCTTGTCTGTGGGTTCACATCGCGAAACACCACTTAACGGATATTCTCTGTGTGTGTCTGTCAGAGAGAGAAACCAGTGTGTCTGTTTCATAGTGTGAGGGAATGAGGCTGGGGAAGGGTTTGGAAGAATGCATGAACAGGGTCCCTGTGAGAAGACCGGAGATTCTCACAAAGTCGTCTTTCTTCTGTTAACCTTCCACTGAGAGGTCATGGTCAGCACGTGAAGGCCATGTTCCGTTGTTTATTTCCTCCTTCAATGGGCGCACTCTTTATGCTTCATTTACATCAGCTGCTTCGTCTGACCTATCCCACTATTGTGGGATTGAAGCTATGGTATGCTTTTTAGCGATAATAAGCATCTGCTTATTCATGATAATTAGCATACCATAAAATATAATCTTCTCTACGTTGTCGTAAAGCAGCACGACTATCAAAGTCGCCGGTGTATTGAGTATAGGGTCCTATATTCCTCCTATATATCCTGTCAGAATAATGGCGTGACAGACATTGAAAGAATACCGTCTTACAGATGTATCGTTGTCATCCGTTCCCTTGCGGTAAGGGAGGTAGACTCAGACGTTATTCTCATGGTCGTCACCCAGTGCGTTAACCCAGACGGTTCCCCCCCGTCGGACCTTTCAACGGGGGGGCTGAGGGGAGTCAACCCACATTAAGCGTCGGTGACCCTTGTCGCTACCCTTACCCTTATCCCCTCCACTAGGCGCTGACAACCGTGGAGGAGGCAACTGTGTCACGTCTTTGTTTGCGCGTCTCTCTATCCAGGTCAACACTTGACACACAAAACATGCCTGCGCAAACGTACTCAGGGAGCCGTGAATATAGCGCGTGAAGGAAAGAAAATGTGTCACACTCAGCCTTCATTGCCGTGACGACTCAAATCACCTTGCGATTCAAGGCTTTTCATTCGCTCTCGCATGGATGTCACGTGAAGCAGAGTGCTGTGGAGGAGGATGTGTGTTTGTGTGTGTATGGGGGGGGGGGGGTAGGCATGACATGGTTTAAGAACACCTCAGTGTTGCCAAACGCATCTGAATGCACGCACGCACACTCACGCACAGGTGCGGAAGGAAAACAAGGCAGGCAATCACGCCCGACATCGTGCCCCGTGAAACGGTTGTTAGAGGGAGGTTTGTTAGGAGTCCCTCCCCCTCTTCTTTCCATTCTCCCCCCCCACACATGCACACACACACCCAAAGACACACACACAAACACACGCAGAGACACAGATAAACCTTAAATGCGACACACTGGATCACAAGGGCTAGGACAGCTGAGGAAAGCATGTGACAGAGCGTGGGCTCTCGATAATAAGTGTGTGTGTGTGTGTGTGTGTGTGTGTGTGTGTGTGTGTGTGTGTGTGTGTGTGTGTGTGTGTGTGTGTGTGTGTGTGTGTGTGTGTGTGTAGATACACATGTTTGTGTGGGGTGTGTCTGCAGGTACGTTTATTCATATCTGGTATGTGCGCTTGGCTTGTGTGTGCTTATGAGCCGAATGAAAAAGAGGCCACGGGGTGATGCGCATTGAGTGCAGGGTTTGGGGGGACGTGGGTCGAGGAGGGCGGCAGGAAGGGTGACGTCAGGTGTGACAGGAAGTGAGGCGGCGGAGGTGTTGAGTCGTGGAGTGGCGTGCTCCCGGCGAGACTGACTCTGAGCTGCGTCTCCTCTGATGAGATGAGATTAATTAGAGAGAGAGAGAAAGAGAGAGGGCTTATCTCTCCCCAGCAACAGGGAGAGGTTGTTTTTTACATCTGTGATATTAGCATTAACACACACACACACACACACACACACACACACACACACACACACACACACACACACACACACACACACACACACACACACACACACACACACACACACACACAGTGAGGGATCATACAGGCAAATGACAAAAAACAAAACAAACGGATTGTTTAGAATGGGAACACACACACACACACACACACACACACACACACACACACACACACACACACACACACACACACACACACACACACACACACACCTACACGTTGTCACATGATGTTGAGCGTGGAGGAGGAATTATTCACAGGGATGGGGGAGAGGTCGCCTGTCACTCACGCTTTGACTTTCTCTCCCCCCGTCTCGGTCTCTCTCCGCGTCTCCCTCTCTCTGCGTCTCCCTCTCTCCGTGTCTCCCTCTCTCCGTGTCTCCCTCTCTCTGTGCGTCTCTCTATCTCTCTGTGATAATGTCACAGAGAGGAGGTAGGAGGCCATGTATGATGGAGCCGTCTTCACGTATCAACAGCTGTGATGTGTGTCTGTGTGTATATATGATGAGGGGTGGGTGGCTGTTTTATGTCGCCTACTGATGGAAATGTTTAGAAGTGTGCGTGTGGTTGTGTGTGTGTGTGTGTGTGTGTGTGTGTGTGTGTGTGTGTGTGTGTGTGTGTGTGTGTGTGTGTGTGTGTGTGTGTGTGTGTGTGTGTGTGTGGGGGGGGATGTCATCATGATGAATGTGTGTGTGCTCTGCAGGGTCTCGGCGGCGCTTGTCTTCTGCCGCCGTGCGTAGGCGACGATACATCACCACGGCACTCTCGTGTGTGCAGATGGGGGGCAATTTGAACAGCTGGGTGAAAGGGTTGGGTCTGTGTGCATGTGTGTGCGATTGTGTTTATACTGTATGTGCAAGGCCGCATTCCAACATGTGGATATGTATACAATGTTGGGTGTGTGTGTGTGTGTGTGTGTGTGTGTGTGTGTGTGTGTGTGTGTGTGTGTGTGTGTGTGTGTGTGTGTGTGTGTGTGTGTGTGTGTGTGTGTGTGTGTGTGTGTGTGTGTGTGTGTCTGTGTGTGTGCTTTTGGTTATGGGTGTGTGTACGCTGTTGAGTGAGTGAGTGAATGAGTGAGCTGGCTGGCCTGTGCCAATCTTAGTCCCAATTCTCCAAGTCTATCTTCGCAGACTATCTCAGACTGTGCTAATCTGCGAGGCTGTCTTAATTAGCGGTGTGATTTGGCTGCAGGGATGATCTGCTAATGATTGACTCAATACTCTTACCACTCCATCCGCACAGCTGCGTTTCAGGACAATAGAGAGAGAGATGTGTACGGAGAGTGAGAAGGTAATAAAAGTGACTTGGAAATGTCTGTGTTCTATTTTTCTCTTTCCCCCTCCCCATGTCTGCCTAGGTCTCTATCTCTTTCTTCCCATCTCCTCTTAAGAAGTG
>OLKM01002846.1:12644-20144 GCA_900291075.1 Melanogrammus aeglefinus | reverse complement strand
GTCATTCATTTGTAAAAAAAGAAAGTCTTTTTACAAATTGTGACAGAAAAAAGTGACCGAATGGACAATGACTTGATCGGTGTGTTTGTCCATTAGCGATATGGACGAACATTGCGCATCTGCCCATCCGTTGTTGTTTTTGTTTTCACGACTTCTTTATCTTGTGTTTGTATGCGAGTGTGTCGGGGGGCTGCACTGTGGGAGCCATTTTGGAACGGGTGGCCTCACAGCGCCGTCCCCGTCGCCTCCCATTGGCTGACAGCAGGAAAGCTTCCAGACGCAGGTTGATGCACAAAGCAGTAGCTTATGGCATGGCCCGAGGCCTTGTGCGTGCACGTGCACGCACACAAGCACACGCACACCTCACAGATGTTCGCACAATGTCTGCAACCGTGCATATAACCTAATCAGACTCGAATCACATTCACGGCTTACACATACAGACACACACACCCCAAGTGCGGGCAAGGGAGATCGACAGAGTGGACACGGGGATTAAATCTATCGACTGTGTTCTGACTGGATTGGCAGATTAGTTGGTTTTTAAATCCAGACCATAGGGCGATCGGGTCGGTGACACTCGCACCAGGCAGACAGAACACAGACCACACCGGGTAAAATAGATAAATAAAGTGGGAAGGAAAACGCTTTATTACTTCTTGTAGTTTTGTGCTAGTTTGTTAGCCTTTGGCGCCTGAACCCTCCCCACACACACACACACACACACACACACACACACACACACACACACACACACACACACACACACACACACACACACACACACACACACACACACACACACACACACACATACTGACACACACAATTTGCCTTCACGTCGGTAGACAGGCAGAGTGGCTATTACCTCTTAAAAGCAGCACTTGCTGACAAGGAGGTTCGAGGTTATGCGTGGGCCTCTGTGTGCGCGCGCGTGTGTGTGTGCGTGTGTGTTTCTTCCTTTGGTGTGTGTGCATGTTTTTGCGTATATGCATGCTTTGCAACACTGGTAAAATGCCGGTCTGATGGCTCCCGTGGGTCTCTTGATGCAGCCATCGCTCCTTTTTAAAGTTCAAACAATTACATTCTCCAAGCCGTTCCATAAACACTCTCAGGCTGTGTGTGTGTGTGTGTGTGTGTGTGTGTAGCATCGGAGCTAGAGAACGGTACAGTCTGAGGCAGAGTGATTTAGCGCCTCATTGCTTTTGTCCTCTGTATCCGCTTGCCCGGTGAATATACTCCAAACCTTTTCCAGTCCACTTTGACCACACATGGAAGAGTCTGACTTTGTTTTTTCTGAATAATTTCGACGTAATGCTCTCCCAAATAATAATGTTTGCAACTTATTCCTGAAACCTATTCTTTTCAGTCACATACGCTTTTATCCAACCTGGATTTGCAGTGAAAGGTTTTCAGATACTCAGTGGCTGCGGCGGTGAAGGCATGTTGCTCAAGGATGCACACAGGCAGAGTGAGGATATTGGGGGACGAGCCCAGAGCCGTTAGGCTGTGAGTTAAACATCCTGAGCACTCGTTCCCATGTTAAGTTATAACATTCAAGTGGTAGTCATTGATCTCAGAGTCCCTTCCAGAGTAGAAGGTATGTGTTCTAAAGATTTTTTTTTAATTTATTTTTTTGTTATTTAAAAGGTGTGAGTATTTGTGTGCGTGATTGTCTGATGGCATGACTCAGTTTTTTCTAAGTTTCTTCAGAAATTAGTTATTTTTTGTCAGGGCACAGACCAGGGATGTATCGCTGATCTGGAACAGTGCTAATGTAACAACGGAGTCATACATTCAAGGTCTACATAGTCTCAGAACAGCCCTGGTTTTTTGTTTTTTTGTTTCTTTGTGTTTGTGTCTGTGTGTGTGTATGTGGTTTGTTGTGGCTGTTGGGGTGTGTGTGTGTGTGTGTGTGTGTGTGTGTGTGTGTGTGTGTGTGTGTGTGTGTGTGTGTGTGTGTGTGTGCTTGTGTGTGTGTCTGTGGTTGTGTGTGTCTGTATGTGTGGTTGTCTGCTTGTGTGGTTGTGGCTGTTTTGTGTGTGTGTCTGTATGTGTGTGGTGTCAGCAGAGGGCGGAGTGGGCAGCCATGTCTGCCATGGGCCTGACAGGATGACAGCTGTCACCATGGAAATAGAGAGGGGAGGAAGATAGGATACAAGAGACAGAGCCTCAGGGGAACACACACAGCACAACACACACAGCACAACACACACAGCACAACACGCACAGCATAACACACACAGCACAACACACACAGCGCAACACACACAGCGCAACACACACAGCACAACACACACAGCACAACACACACAGCACAACACACACAGCACAACACACACAGCACAACACACACAGCACAACACACACAGCACAACACACACAGCACAACACACACAGCACAACACACACACACAGCACAACACACACAGCGCAACACACACACGCAACACACACAGCGGCAAACACACACAGCGCAACACACACAGCACAACACACACAGCACAACACACACAGCACAACACACACAGCACACACGCACAGCACAACACACACACAGCATAACAACACACAGCGCAACACACACAGGCAACAACACACAGCACAACACACACACAGCACACCACAACACAGCACAACACCACACAGCATACAGACAAACACACAGCGCAAACACACACAGCGCAAACACACACAGCGCAACACACCCAGGCGGAACACACACACAGCGCAACACACACAGCGCAACACACACAGCGCAACACACACAGCGCAACACACACAGCGCAACACACACAGCGCAACACACACAGCGCAACACACACAGCACAACACACACAGCATAACACGTCACACAGCACAACACACACAGCACAACACACACAGCACAACACGTCACACAGCACAACACACACAGCACAACACACACAGCACAACACACACAGCAGAACACACACAGCACAACACACACAGCACAACACACACAGCACAGCATGCAGACTCACACCAAGACTCAAATTCTCTTTCACACGCACGCACGCACGCACGCACGCGCGCACACACACACACACACACACACACACACACACACACACACACACACACACACACACACACACACACACACACACACACACACACACACATATAAGGGTATACGGGTGGTGAAGTCAAGGTAAAGGATGAGAACGCTAAGACAGAGCTTGAAAGACACAATGATAAAAGTAGAGAGACTGTGGTACTTATTTTTGTACTTAGAAAGATAATGCGTTTGTGCTTCAATAATCTACACACTTCTCTCCGCATCAGCAAATGCGGCACAATTCTGGTCGAGGCTGAACACTACGGCGTGTGTGTCTGCTTACCGGTGTGCATGGGTTGGAGTGTGAGCGTATTGATAGTCTTGCTACCCCCCCCCCCCCGCCCCTATGCCAAATGTGTGTTTGTGTTTTTGTGTCCTTTGTATCGAGTTTGCTCTGCTTCATTAGTTTATATTGTAAAATCAATGCGGCCCCTTTTGTCGTGACCAGCTTGTGTGTGTGTGGGTCTGCCGTTGTGTGTGTGTGTGTGTGTGTGTGTGTGTGTGTGTGTGTGTGTGTGTGTGTGTGTGTGTGTGTGTGTGTGTGTGTGTGTGTGTGTGTTGTGTCCGTGTGTGCTTGGGTGTTGTGATTGCACATGCGAGTGTGTGTGTTTGTGTGTGGTGGTGGGTGTGGTGGATGAGAGGTGGGGGTGGGGGGGGGGCTGTGCTCTGTAATAGTAACCCTGGGGAAAGTGTCTAACACAGAGGGGAGGAGCCCCTTAAGTGACCTGAAAAGCAGACCCATCCATCAACCCCCCCTTCCCCCTTTTTTTCTCTCTCTCTCTCTCTCTCTCTCTCTCTCTCTCTCTCTCTCTCTCTCTCTCTCTCTCTCTCTCTCTCTCTCTCTCTCTCTCTCTCTCTCTCTCCTTCAACCCCTTCTTTTTCTCCAGCCTCCCCTTCATGGCTATAATAGCAATCATGGCACACAGCTGTGTAGGAAGAACTGCCTGTTTGCGTGCTTGTGTTAGTGTATGTGTGTGCATGTATGTATGCGCGCATCCATGCACGTGTGCGGTTCAAGGGGTGCATTTAGCAATTCAACCACCACTAAACCGACCACCAATGTCCCCTCCCTGCCCCATCCTCACTGAACTGTAGAGCTGTGCGTGTGTTTAACCTCCCCCTGGTCATGCTCTCGCTCTCTCTCTCTCTCTCTCTCTCTCTCTCTCTCTCTCTCTCTCTCTCTCTCTCTCTCTCCCGCCTCTCTCTCTCTCTCTCTCTCTCCTCTCTCTCTCCCCCCTCCCTCTCTCTCTCTCTCTCTCTCTCTCTCTCTCTCTCTCTCTCTCTCTCTCTCTCTCTCTCTCTCTCTCTCTCTCTCTCTCTCTCTCTCTCTCTCTCTCTCTCTGTCTCACTCTCTGATCTGTAGCTAATAGTTTCACAAGGATAATAGAGAGAGAGAGAGAGAGAGAGAGAGAGAGAGAGAGAGAGAGAGAGAGAGAGAGAGCGAGAGCGTGTCTAAATGGTGAATTATCAATTAATAATTGTCGGACATCCTCACACACACACATACATGCACACATACACGCACACACAACGCACACACAACTCATATAATATCTAACACATCACAACATAGGCTTACACCCCCTCCCCCCCCCTCCTATCCCATCCTCCCCTCGCTGTTCATAATTGGCAGCAAGGGGTGATATTGGGAAGCAGAGTTGTGATTCCCTCACCTAGACAAGGCGGGGGCCGGGGGGTGGGCTGGTTAGGGGCTGGTTATGGGGTCTAGGAAGGGGTTAGGGGTGATAAAGCAAAGATAAAATCTAAATCAATAGTCCATGGAGGTGTGAGTGTGTGTTTGTGTTAGATCTGGGAGATCTTGGCGAAACATTAATCAAGATTATTGGTGTCAAATTTGAGATTACGAGTGTAAAGACGATGATATTGATATTACGGTGAAAGGATTTTAATGCATTTTTTGGCACATTATGCTTCAATGTCGCTGAAGGAAAATTAACACAAACTTGTCTTTAGGCTTTTATAGAGATAGCTAGCGTTAGCTTAACCACGAGCTCTGTGTATTGGAGCTACGGTGAGAGTGTAAAGGATGCACGGGCCTTCAAACTGCTCCCGCTCAAAGACGTGCTAGTATTTACTATTTGTATTGTCGAATTACCTGGATTCATGATCACGGGAGGCCAGGATCGTAATCACGGAAAAAAAACGTGATTTATCGGCAAGCTTGAGTTTATGTATGTGCGTTAGGGGTTGGGGCGAAATCCTTTTTTCTCAGACCTCTCCCCAAAAGAGGTTCATGGAATAACTTTGAAAAAGAGGCAACTTGTATAATTAGGCGATAGCGCATCTTATGAAACCGTTTCGAATGCGCCATTGGCTGCTACGCTGTCTCCTGCCACAGGGTGGAAGCAATTGTCTGCAAATCGCTTTTCCACATTCGTGTTGCATACATAATATATCCATTAACAAATCCAGTATAAGGCTACAAGGCATGTTTTAATAATAGACTAGCGATGAATTATGACCTTCATAAGATTGCTATTCATAACTTTGTGTTAGTAGGCTAGGCCTATGAGCCGAAAGGAATTATTAAATCAGCATTATATCTGCTTATCGGTTGTCGGAACGGGTTGATTTCGGCAAGCAGTTTCACCAGGAGATGGATTGACGTAGCAGGCCCGCTTGAGACCAGCAATAGCATCGTATTTTGTGTTTTCTCTTCATGTTCGGCATGTATGCCGATGAAGTTTAAGGCATCATTTTTCCATCTCTCATTCAAACTCATCGAACCTGCTTTTTCGTAGAGTAACAAAGAAATCCGCCAGCACTTTTTACCTAAAAGCCTAAACTTTGCGCATAGTCATAGAGCCAGGGCTAACTTTTCGAAGGCTAAAAACGGGCATTCAATTGAGGTTTTAAAGTCAACTAATGAAATTCAAAGTACCATAAAGGGCATTTATTCATTCTGGCTTTTCTTCTCTGAACAAATGACACATCATCCAGGATGTTTCTTGTGCAAGTTTCCCGACATTGATCCTATTCTTCTCTGAATGTCTGCATCCGAATTTGTTTGTTAACTATCTCGCGGTAATAGCGCTCGTTGCCATTTTAGCGCCTTCACTTTCATGGGCTCGTGCTTAAGCACATCCCACTGGTTTGGCTGACATCAGGTCGAATTCTCTATCCTTCAAAACAGCAGCCTGACAGTAGGCACTGCCCCGCATCAGTGGCGGTTAAATAAATTTGAATAAGGAGGGAAAAAAGATAAAACAAGCGCTTATAGTGGAAGACATATTTCGGGCCATTTTTTATATGGACACCGTCAGCACTTTTTAGCACCGTGATATAGCGTTAGTTCTATCGGAAAATCGCCCAAGCCTTCTGCTTGCGTGCGTGCGTGCGTGCGTGCGTGCGTGTGTGCGCGTGCGTGCGCGTGTCTGTGTGTGTTTGTGTGTGTTTGTGTGTGTGTGTGTGTGTGTGAGCGAGAGAAAGGTAAAAAAAAGGGTCTGGCATCCAAGCGGTGAGGTAATGAGGGGTGGCTCGCTGAGCACGGCCCTCTAGCCTCCGCAGCTAGAGGGGAGGCAGGGGGGAGGACATGAGCTGAATACTGAGACAGAAAGGGGGAGGCGATGGGGGAGAAAAGGGGCGGGAGAGAAAGGGGAAAGGATGGGGAGAATGGGAGAGAGAAAGGGAGAGAGGGAGGGGAGATGAGGGAGGGAGAGGAGAGGGTGGGATATGGAAGGATAGGGAGCGAGAGAGAGAGCGCGGGCGCGAGAGGGAGGTCGGGAGCGAGGGTGTGAGAGACGGGCAGAGTGAGGGGCAAGAGAGATACGCGCGGTGGGTATGAGCGAGGGGAGAAAGAGAGTGGGAGACACGAGTACAGAGGAGGGAAAGAGTGAGGAGACAGAGTGGATTGGGAGAGGGGGAGAAAGAGTCTACAGAAGATGTTAAGAAGAG
Source organism: Melanogrammus aeglefinus (assembly GCA_900291075.1). Lineage (NCBI taxonomy): Eukaryota > Metazoa > Chordata > Actinopteri > Gadiformes > Gadidae > Melanogrammus > Melanogrammus aeglefinus. The sequence goes on along the minus strand of OLKM01002846.1, from coordinate 13,147 downwards.
CGGCCAAGAGGTTCGGGGAGGGAGATGAGGAAGAGGAGGGCAGGGAAAGTAAAGGGGAGATGCAGAGAGAGGCAGCGAGCGAGGGGACGAGGGGGCTTGGGCTGCTGATAGCCGTTTGATATGGATGAAAACAGCCCAAGCCCTCTTTTAGATGTCACGCAGGTTGCAAGCTTAGAAGCCGCGCTGGGGGCCCCTCGTGCCCCCCCGCTTCTCCACGCCGCTGAGGATCCGCCGGTCCACATTCATGTCTGGATTTTACTTGACGTGTCCATTTCCTTATTCCCTATTTCTCTTCATGATGCATTCATGGCTGCCTTGCAAAAAAAAAAAATTGCTATTCATCGGCTTGGATAGGGGTGAACTATGAGCAAGGTTGGGTTCAATGGGCTAAAGATGGTGGAGAAGCTGAAGGGAACGCTACTGTGGTGTAGCACAATGTCGTGGCTTCAACAAGCACCCCCCCCCTCACCAGCTCACCAACCGCCTTAACCCCGCCATGGTTT
>OLKM01002845.1:45300-52653 GCA_900291075.1 Melanogrammus aeglefinus | reverse complement strand
CCTGACACCTATAGAAGAAGGGTTAGGGCTAATCTACTAATGGAACTAACCACCACCTGACACTCAATAACGAGAAGGGGTTAGGGGCTAATCTACTATGGACTAAACACCAACCTTACACTATAGAGACAAGGCGGTTAAGGGCCTATCTACTAATGGACTAATAAACACACCTGCGCACTATAGAGAAGGGTTAGGGCTAATCTACTAAATGGACTACACCCCACCTGACACTAATAGAGAAGGGTTAGGGCTACTCTTACTAAATGGACTAACACCACCTGACACTATAGAGAAAGGCTGCTGGTCTCCTTTTACTCCCAGGTTTATGACACCTCCTGACACTATAGAGAAGGGTTAGGGCTATCTACTAATGGACTAACACCACCTGACACTATAGAGAAGGGTTAGGGCTATCTACTAATGGACTAACACCACCTGACACTATAGAGAAGGGTTAGGGCTATCTACTAATGGACTAACACCACCTGACACTATAGAGAAGGGTTAGGGCTATCTACTAATGGACTAACACCACCTGACACTATAGAGAAGGGTTAGGGCTATCTACTAATGGACTAACACCACCTGACACTATAGAGAAGGGTTAGGGCTATCTACTAATGGACTAACACCACCTGAGCTGGACCCATGATGGAGTATGCTATTGAAAACAGGACCCTCCCCTACATGAAGACATGCTAATCCTCAAAGGGGCCTTGTAGGATTTGGACCACATTGAACGTTGTTTTATAGTGCTAATATATTAAAAGTTGTAATTTAACTTGAAGAATGTGACATTCCCAGCCTCTCTCCATCGCTGTTCATTTCAACAGTGTTGACTTGATTATAATAAGCTATGACTGGTGTTGTCTGAGCTAGCATTCCAGTGCTTTGAATGCTTGAGCTGGAGCAGGCTGCAGTTCCCATCACAGCCAAAGGGGCCAGTAATGAGGAGGAATTTACACAAGGTACCTTAATAGAAACACATTAAATATATATTGAAATGATAAAGGTGGCTGCATTAGTTCAAAGAAGTTTTGTCTGATAGGTTGTGAAGAAATACAATCAGGTTAAATGTTTTAATATTACGTAAATTCACACTTTAAACTGAATGTCAATAAAAGAAAGCTGTGGTATTCCAACCATCATTTGTTTCACAGTTCTACGTGTGTGTGTGTGTGTGTGTGTGTGTGTGTGTGTGTGTGTGTGTGTGTGTGTGTGTGTGTGTGTGTGTGTGTGTGTGTGTGTGTGTGTGTGTGTGTGTGTGTGTGTGTGTGTGTGTGTGTGTGTGTGTGTGTGTGTGTGTGTGTGTTTGAGACTCCCAGGAGTGGCATCTAAACAGTTAGTGAAGGACTTCTGCCTAACTAGGCTAATAGACTAATTACTACCAAGGCCGCACACACAGGCAGCAATTATCATTAACACACGCACACACACATATACACACACACACATATACACACACACACACACACGCACACTGGACAGCAGAACTCATTTAGCTGTTTTTATATCCAAAGTGAGCTAATTGGGATGCAAATTAAGGATGCCAAACTTATAAAAATGATGTCAGATGATAATGAGCTTTAAGTAATTTTCAAGGATTGAACAATGTTGTAATTGCCTATTTGAAATAATTATTGTGTCAGCTTGTGCCTTTTGCCCATTGAAATGTATTTTCTCACACACACACACACACACACACACACACACACACACACACACACACACACACACACACACACACACACACACACACACACACACACACACACACACACACACACACACACACACACAGGATCAATGTTAACCTGGCATGTGCATAATGGCAGTAGTTTTTATGCATTAACGCAGTGTTATTGGTTCATAACAACACTGCCATAATGTCCGATTTTTGGACGGAAAAAATGATGACTAAATTGCCCATTACCGGCGCTTAAACCCGGACTGAAAAATAGAACTCTTTATTTTTCCTTTCGAGTGTTGTGGTTATGCAAAGATGAACACAATCTTGCTATTTTCTGGGCATAAAGGCTGTCAACAACTCCCTCAGTCCCTCATTGGTGCTATTCTCTCCCTCTCACTCTCTCCCCCGTCTCCCCCCTCTCCCCCCTCTCTCTCTCTCTCTCTCTGTGTTTGTGTCCATTACATAGAGTGCTGCTATTTACCTCTACATTCCATGCCATCAAAGGTACTTAATGTGCCGCAGAGAGTGGAGAGCAGTAGATTACAGAAGAGAAACGACATGACAAAAATACTACGAGAGCGGGAAATAGAAAGAGTGATGCATGTGTGTGTGTGTGTGTGTGTCTGTGTGTGTGTGTGTGTGTGTGTGTGTGTGTGTGTGTGTGTGTGTGTGTGTGTGTGTGTGTGTGTGTGTGTGTGTGTGTGTGTGTGTGTGTGTGTGTGTGTGTGTGTGTGTGTGTCACATTGTGTGGCTGGATTTTGTAATGTGTGATTGCGTATTTGTATACTTGTGTGTGTTGCTGTTATAGTGCGTCCCTTATGTGTGTGTGTGTGTGTGTGTGTGTGTGTGTGTGTGTGTGTGTGTGTGTGTGTGTGTGTGTGTGTGTGTGTGTGTGTGTGTGTGTGTGTGTGTGTGTGTGTGTGTGTGTGTGTGTGTGTGTGTGTGTGTGTGTGTGTGTGTGTGCGTGCTGAGACCTGGGTCCCAGACATGGCGTAGAGGTAGTAGTGGTCCGGGGAGAAGGCCATGTCTCTGAGGATGGGCCCTCCGTCCACCGCCTTGACCGTCTCGTACTGCAGCGCCCGCGACGAGCCGTCCACGCGGATCTGAGGGAACAGAGCACAGCGGCCAATCAGAACCCAGCGGCCATGAGGACAGCCAATCAGAACCCAGCGGCCATGAGGACAGCCAATCAGAACCCAGCGGCCATGAGGACAGCCAATCAGAACCCATGGCCACGGCTGGGCATCGCACACAGAGTCAAGTAAGACATTGGAAGGCAGCAGGCACAAGTGACAGGGAGGCCACTCAAACACGGCGTGTGTTCACCCCAATACCACAGAGTTCCTCTCACATCAACACATGACGCCTCTCAACCACAGCACCTGGTTGTCGGGCGGGGCTGTGGAGACGGACATACTGTATCACGGCCGCCTTGAGTCACGTCGTAGTCATCTGGCCCCTGGCCGTCTCCATGCCAACCATTCAACAGTAATTAGGTGATTAGACATCTGGTGGAGCGCCGCTGCGGTGTGTGTGTGTGTGTGTGTGCGCCACGTCAGCCCCCCCACCCCACACCAACACGCACACACCCACACATGCCCACCACACTCAAGCACATGCACACACATACGTGGCAGTGGTAGGCTGGAGGAAGCGTTGGGCCCTGGTTCACCCACAGCCCGGCTCATGGACACACACACAGTAGACAGCCCTAACCCCTCTCTGTACACGCTCTAGGGGGCTCTGGGGGGGGACGCTCTGAGGGGGGCCGCTCTGGGGGGGCCTCGGGTCCTTTATTGTGCATCAGCCGCTGCAGGGGTCAAAGGTGGCAGTAATAATTGTGTGGGAGGCAGAGGGCGAGGCCGGACAGGTCCTGCTCAGGACTCATATTATCACGGGCAGATGCCAATGGGCTCTTTTGTCGGGTTTTGTTCACACAGTGCCAACGATAATGCCCACACTGAAACAGTAATCTGTAACCGCTGCAGAGTTCTTCATCACATCCCGGTCTTCACGGTTCAAATGACCCCAACGTTTTAGTCAAACGCTGCATTTACCAGAGAGGGGGGAACCAACCAGAGCATGTATCGTCATGTCGTATTTGGGGCACACCCTCTATGAGGTTTCCAAAGCGTCTTCCAAAGTCTCCAACAAACACTGTTTTGTTTTTTGGGTCTCTTCCGCTCTTCTGCGCCCTGAGCAACAATGGAGGTCTGTGTGGCGGCGCTGGAAGGCGTTCTTTGTGATCCTGCTGCGGAGTTCACCATAATATGATTCCTCCCGGACAACACCCTGGTCCCACCCGTCTCGCCCCATTCGATCTCTCTCTGTTTGTGTTATGTCTCTCTCTCTCTCTCTCATTCCCTTCATCCCGGTGTCCCCCTGCTGCCCTCCCTCTCTCTCTCCATCTGTGTGTGTCTTTGTGTCGTGATAGCGATCTGGAGCAATGCGCGCTGTAGCTACCTTTCACTAAGTCTTGGTCACCCTTCCTTGGGTTCCCCATTGTGTGTGTGTGTGTGTGTGTGTGAGTGGAGGGGTGGAGCAGAGGAGGGTGGAGGGCTTGAGGAGGGGGGGTAGCAGAAGGTGGATAAAGAAAGGAGAGGGGGGAGGCAGGGAGCCATGTGAGACTCACAGCATTCATCAGGTGGGTTATCGCATCGGTCTGAGACTGGCAGTTAATTGAGATCGCTGTTTGTACATGCAACAGAGCGTGGACGGCAGTGTGTGTGTGTGTGTGTGTGTGTGTGTGTGTGTGTGTGTGTGTGTGTGTGTGTGTGTGTGTGTGTGTGTGTGTGTGTGTGTGTGTGTTTCTGTGTGAGACCAGAGACCACCTGGGAGGGGAGAGACCAACAGGGAGCGGAGAGACCAGCAGGGAGGGGAGAGACCAGCAAGGAGGGGAGAGAGGGACCCAGCAGGGAGAGGAGATACCAGCAGGGAGGGGAGACACCAGCAGAGAAGAGAGACCACCAGGGAGGGGAGAGACCAGAGACCAGCAGGGAGGGGAGAGAGGGACCCAGCAGGGAGAGGAGATACCAGCAGGGAGGGGAGACACCAGCAGAGAAGAGAGACCACCAGGGAGGGGAGAGACCAGAGACCAGCAGGCGGGAGAGAGAGGGACCCAGCAGGGAGAGGGAGAGAGACCAGCAGAGGAGGGCAGACCACCAGGGAAGGGGAGAGACCAGAGACCAGCAAGGCGGGGAGAGAGGGACCCAGCAGGGAGGGGAGAGACCAGACAAGGGAGGGAGAAGACCAGCAGGGAGGGCAGGACCACCAGGGAGGGGAGAGACCAAGAGACCAGCAAGGCGGGGAGAGAGGGGACCCAGCAGGGAGGGGAGAGACCAGCAGGGAGCGGAGAGACCAGCAGGGAGGGGAGAGACCAGCAGGGAGGGGAGAGAGGGACCCAGCAGGGAGAGGAGATACCAGCAGGGAGGGGAGACACCAGCAGAGAAGGGAGACCACCAGGGAGGGGAGAGACCAGAGACCAGCAGGGCGGGGAGAGAGGGACCCAGCAGGGAGAGGAGATACCAGCAGGGAGGGGAGACACCAGCAGAGAAGAGAGACCACCAGGGAGGGGAGAGACCAGAGACCAGCAGGGCGGGGAGAGAGGGACCCAGCAGGGAGGGGAGAGACCAGCAGAGAGGGCAGACCACCAGGGAGGGGAGAGACCAGAGACCAGCAAGGCGGGGAGAGAGGGACCCAGCAGGGAGGGGAGAGACCAGCAGGGAGGGGAGAGACCAGCAGGGAGGGCAGACCACCAGGGAGGGGAGAGACCAGAGACCAGCAAGGCGGGGAGAGAGGGACCCAGCAGGGAGGGGAGAGACCAGCAGGGAGCGGAGAGACCAGCAGGGAGGGGAGAGACCAGCAGGGAGGGGAGAGAGGGACCCAGCAGGGAGAGGAGATACCAGCAGGGAGGGGAGACACCAGCAGAGAAGGGAGACCACCAGGGAGGGGAGAGACCAGAGACCAGCAGGGCGGGGAGAGAGGGACCCAGCAGGGAGGGGAGAGACCAGCAGGGAGAGGCGATCTCAGTCTGCAGACAGGGGTCCCCTGAGCAGTGCCCTTACACCAGCCAGTGGACCCAGAGTGAAGCCGGGGGCTGGTGGTTCTCCCAATCTGATCACACGCTACCTGCACTCGCTCCCGTGATTGGTTGACGGGTGCAGCCTATGACCAGAGCTAACGTGGAAGGCTGTGTGTGAGGGATCATAATACCAGTGCTCCGTCCATTACCGAGCCTTGGCCTCTATCACCCAGCCACACTGTAAGCATGCTTTCATGCATTAGACTTAAAATAAACAGTATATTATGCTCGCCAGATGCCGTCACACATATTAGTCCATTCATTATCGTAATAAACACCATGACCAATATTAATGATTATGATTTGTAACGCAGGACTTATCCTGGTCTCACACTCAGCAAGAGTAATTATTTATATATATATATATATATATATTCTGCAGTGAATTTTGTGGCAGTCTTAACTCATTAATGCAGCTACAGTGGCACAAGCCAAAATTATCTGATTCCTTTTCCACAGTAATAAAGTGGATTAGCTGTTCTATGCTAAATGGATTACAATGCTAATCTCTGCTATCACATTAGCAATGTACAATAGACATCCTCTGCCAGACAGACTTAATTTTACCGCTGAATATAGATAGGATGTTGCAGCATCTGGCTCACATAAAGACATCTCGCCCCCATGTTTTTATCTCTCCCTCCCTCTCTCTCTCTCTTTTACAATATCTCTCCATCCCTCACATGTTTTGTCTCTCAATATTGCCTTTAATACCTTTATATAAATTATGCTATAAATATGATCCCCCTTGTGGCGAAGCCAAGTAACTACACCCTGAGCAGTATGAATTAGAGACCAACAACAGCCATTTAAACGCATAGAGATTGTATCATTGACAGAAAATGTGCCAAAAATTAAAGTGGAAGTTATTTAATGTCTAACTCAATTTAAATAGGTAATCTGAATTGCTAATCGGAAAATGTTCATAATCTAATCCCTTATTTTTTCAATATTCTTTTCATTTATTAAGGTCAAAGCTACAGTTTTCGAGCTGTTTGACAATTGGAAGAGTCGTAATCCATGATACATTAATATTGGGGATTCACAATGCAACAATTCCAACAATGCAATAACAATCTATTTTCTAAAGTTTAAACAACGCAACGGCATGTCTGCTTTCCGTCCAGTGATGCTAGCCATGTAGCCTAGCATAAGCAGGAAGAACATCTCCGTCTCTCCCCGTGAGGCTAACAGCTAGCAGAAGGTGTGATGTAGAGAGGGAAGCCATTCTGGTGTGAAAACCACAGGAGCGCTTGTTTCCAGACTCCTCCCCTGGCAGTACCACGCTACACACAAACCACTCGCTTCCTCTGGCTGAGAGTGGCCTCCATTTTGGGGAAGCGGAAAACACAGACCATATCCAAACTGAGATCGTCTGTCCGATACAGCAACATAGCTGTTTGACACACACACACAAACACACACACACACAAAACGTGTTGGGGGGCATCATTTGGCCACGGCACGACACAGAGGGGGTGAGAGAGGGAGATAGAGGGAGGGAGAAAGAGAGAGAGAGGGAGAGAGAAAGAGGGAGGGATAAAGAGAGAGGGGGGAGAGAGCGCGAGAGCGAGAGCGA
>OLKM01002845.1:40300-42800 GCA_900291075.1 Melanogrammus aeglefinus | reverse complement strand
CGCCACGGCGACCGCTGCGTCGCTACGACGAAAGGGGAAAATGTCATTGTTAGCGAGGGGAAGTAACCGGGGAGACCTATAGCGAGGTGTTAGCGCGACGACAGCGACAGCGGGAGGCGGGGGTGTCATGCTGAGTGCAGGGCTTCCAGCATGGCTAATCCAGCTCAGATGTTTCCTCTCTGCCCCCCCACCCCCAACATTAATGATGAGAGGCTAATTATACAGTGAACCAGTACCAGTGTCTGTGACTCATACAGTGAACCAGTACCAGTGTATGTGACTCATACAGTGAACCAGTACCAGTGTATGTGACTCATACTGGGAACCAGTACCAGTGGCTGTGACTCACACTGGTTCCCAGTACCAGTGTCTGTGACTCATACTGGGAACCAGCACCAGTGTCTGTGACTCATACTGGGAACCGGTACCAGTGTCTGTGACTCATACTGGGAACCAGCACCAGTGTCTGTGACTCATACTGGGAACCAGTACCAATGTCTGTAAATCATACTGGGAACCAGCACCAGTGTCTGTGACTCATACTGGGAACCAGCACCAGTGTCTGTGACTCATACTGGGAACCAACACCAGTGTCTGTGACTCATACTGGGAACCAGTACCAGTGTCTGTGACTCATAATGGGAACCAGTACCAGTGTCTGTGACTCATACTGGGAACCAGCACCAGTGTCTGTGACTCATAATGGGAACCAGTACCAGTGTCTGTGACTCATACTGGGAACCGGTACCAGTGTCTGTGACTCATACTGGGAACCGGTACCAGTGTCTGTGACTCATACAGTGAACCAGTACCAGTGTCTGTGACTCATACTGGGAACCAGCACCAGTGTCTGTGACTCATACTGGGAACCGGTACCAGTGTCTGTGACTCATACTGGGAACCGGTACCAGTGTCTGTGACTCATACAGTGAACCGGCACCAGTGTCTGTGACTCATACTGGGAACCTGCACCAGTGTCTGTGACTCATACTGGGAACCAGCACCAGTGTCTGTGACTCATACTGGGAACCAACACCAGTGTCTGTGACTCATACTGGGAACCAGCACCAGTGTCTGTGACTCATACTGGGAACCAGTACCAGTGTCTGTGACTCATACTGGGAACCAGCACCAGTGTCTGTGACTCATACTGGGAACCAGTACCAGTGTCTGTGACTCATACTGGGAACCAGTACCAGTGTCTGTGACTCATACTGGGAACCAGTACCAGTGTCTGTGACTCATAATGGGAACCAGTACCAGTGTCTGTGACTCATACAGTGAACCAGTACCAGTGTCTGTGACTCATACTGGGAACCAGTACCAGTGTCTGTGACTCATACTGGGAACCCAGGGAGCAACGCTGGGCCGGGTGAGTTGGGGGAGACCATTGGTCCAATCCCCCTTAGCATGGACTCAGACCTAGCGGCTGACGCTAGCAGTGTGAGCGCCACAAGGGGAACCCCCCACCCTCCACTACCCACCCCCAACCCCCCTCCGGCCCACAACACCACCACCCCACAGGCCCCCCCTGCCATACAGCAGGTTTGTTGAGTGACATTGGCGGCATTTCGAGTGTGATACCCGATTAGCCCCCCCCCCCGAGCGGCCTACTGGTCTAACCTTCCCCCCCCCGCGCTGCGAGGCATAGAAGAGACTGGCAGCGCCGCAGGAAGTAACGGTACGAAGGAGGGGAACAGGCTGAAGAGATGAGGTAGACACAAACACAAACACACACACACACACACACACAGACACACACACACACACACACACACACACACACGCACACACACACACACACAGATATACACACACACGAACATGGACACACGCACACACAAACACACACGGACACACACACACGCACACACACACACGCACACACACACACACACACACACACGGACACACACACACAGACGGACACACACACACAAACACACCCACACACACACATGGACACACACACACATGAACACACACACACACACACATGAACACACACACACAAACACACACACAAACACATGGACACACACACACAAACACACACACACGGGGACACACACACACACGCACACACACACAGACGGACACACACACAAACACACACACACACATGGACACACACACACACAGATACACACACACAAACACACATGGACACACGCACACAAACGGACACACACACACACACGCACACACACACACACACACGCACACAGACAGACAGACGGACACACACACAGACGGACACACACACACATGGACACACACACACAAACACACGCGGACACACACACAGAAGAGGAAGCAGGGAATGAAGGATGGCGGCAGGCGGGAAAGGTGACAGGTATCCGGAGGGACATCTCGTGCCTGTCCCCCTCCCCTATTCCTCCCCCTCCTCCCCCTCCCCCTCCTCACCTCCTCCTCCTCACCCCCCCTCCTTCTCTCCCCCCCCTCCTCCTCTTCCTCCTCATCCCCCTCCTCCTCATCC
>OLKM01002845.1:0-39354 GCA_900291075.1 Melanogrammus aeglefinus | reverse complement strand
GCCAGGCTGGTTCCAGGGCCTCAAATGGAAACTGCCATTGGTCCGACCACCCATTGGTGCCGACCTCCATTAGGTCCGACAAACTGCCATGTGGTCCGACCTCCCATTGGTTCGACCTTCCCGTTACTCGACAAAAATCACCACAAGTCGGACCAATAGGGGTCGAACCATGGTGGTCCCGTTAGTTCGACCGTATCCTCTTTCTGACAAGCGCTTTCATTGCGAGCATGCGTCTCTCTCTCTCGTTCTCTCTCCGGAGAGTTTGTTTTAACTCTGCTGTCCATTGCTTGACAACATTGGTATATCACAGTCGTGCCAATAAAGCGAGAGACGAGAGGAGGGAGAGAGAGGAGAGAGCTCTCCGAAACGCAACACACAACACACCACACACACACACACACACACACACACACACACCACACCACAACAACAAACACACACACACACAACACCACACACACAAACCACACACCACCACACACACACACGGAACGGACGGAGCCGTTTCCTCTCGGTGCCGTTATAACCGATTGTGCCAGAGCGCGCACTCTGTGCCAGGCCTCGCGTCTGTGGGGAGATGTTGTTATTCTCCTTAACAGAGATTCTGAACGAGGGATAATGCACACATTCACAGGGCTACTACACACACACGACGTCCACCAACCACACAGCTGAGGGCGGAAGAAATGCGCATCTGGTGGCGTGCTCACCTGGTCATGCGTGCTCGTGCTTTTACTTCGTTTTATTTCAAACACGAGACTGTACCAGTGAAAGGACAATTTTAATTTTCAAGTGGCAGCTCTCAAATTATCCGACCTGTCTGGTTAGATTACAGATGCTTAGTCCCAGTTCGAACTATGAGGACGTCCATTAGTTCGAACTCTCATGTGCTCCGATTGTCGGAACTGTGCGAGTTCGAACTAATGGGAGGTTCGACCAATGGGAGGTCGAACTAATGGGGGTCGACGCCAATGGGAGGTCGGACCAGTGCATGGACCCCTCAAATAACGTGTTGTGTGTGTGTGTGTGTGGTGTGTGTGTGTGTTGTGTGTGTTAGTGTGTTTGTTGTGTGTGTGTGTGTGGTGTGGGTGTTGTGTGTGCTGTGCGTTGTCAGTGTATTCTTGTGATGACATACAGATGTGTTCTCTCATTTTCGCTGTGTAGAGAAGAGAGGAGAGAGAGAGAGAGAGAAGAGAGAGAGAGAGAGAGAGAGAAGAGAGAGAGAGAGAGAAGATAGAGAGAGAGAGAGAGATGAGAGAGAGAGAGAGAGAGAGAGAGAGAGAGAGAGAGAGAGAGAGAGAGAGAGAGAGATGATCCTTGCCATGTGTGTTTGGGGGTGAGATTGTGTAATATCATAAGAGTAGGATTTTATATTACGCCATATTATTTGTATCTCATTCAATTGAATTTGACCTGCTATATTTAAATCTTTATTATGTACTGTATATAACCCAGAAGGAAACCAAATCCAACACCTTTCTACCGGAGCAACACCCAGACGCAGCCCAGACGCAGCCCAGACGCAGCCCAGACGCAGCCCAGACGCAGCCCTCTGTATTCCTTACCAGCTCCTCAACAGAGAGATGTGTCTGCTCTGCCCGGCCTGGCTGCACCATGTTGCACCACACCAGTGAAATGGAAGACAGTTCTAAACTACCTTCCTTCTGCAGTAAAATCTGATCCGCCCTCAGCATAGAAACGGAAACCAAAGGCACCTGATGCATGATTACTGAACACGGGTACTGTTTGGTAGTACCGGAGGTGAGACAGAGGGGCAATTGTTGGAGGGGAGTGGGTATTACAGGGGTAGTACAGGGGACTCCTATCATATGACCCTGGGGTCATTATGATAGTGGTCCTGATTATTAAGTGTCTTGAGGAAGCTGTGTTTTTGAACTGAAAAAAAGAAAGGCAGCAAAATCACAACGAAAGCAACAACAATACCACGAGACCATCCAAGGATGGTCTTTCTCTCTCCCTCTCTCTCTGATTTTTCCCTCTGTACAGTCTATCTTCTCCCTCTCTCTCTTTGCTGAGCTCTCTCTCTCTCTGGACAATCTCTCTTTCTTGTCTCATTTCCTCCATGGCTCCTGGGGATGGTATGTTTTGTTGGGTTACATGCTGCCACTCCGACATGCTGCCACTCCGACATATCGCCATTCCGACATTCTACTATTCAGACATGTCACCATTCAGACATACCACCATTCCGACATGCAAACGTCCTGCCATTCCGACAGTTTCGTCCCGCCATTCCGACAAGGCTTTTTTCTTTTTTTTCATGTTTTAAGACATGTGTACGGATGCGATACAGTCAGTAGAAGCTTAATAAATAAACACAAACACAAAGTCTCGCCATTTACAATCACACACACTCCGATGTCAGTTTGTGTAACAATTTCCCCTTACAATAAGGATAGAAGAGGAAACTGGCACAACGCAAGTCCTGCTGCAGGCGGACCTAGGCTCGCGCTACTGGTGCGTCCAGGGAAGCAATAATCAAATCCGCTACTTAGTCTGAGTCTCTGTAATTTCACTGAACTCAAAACACGGCCATCACAGGCGGCATATAATAAACAATTACACACAGATCAACAGAACCCGAAAGTCCGAGTGGGAATGAGTGTGTGTGTGTGTGTGTGTGTGTGTGTGTGTGGTGTGTGTGTGTGTTGTGTGTGTGTGTGTGTGTGTGTGTGTGTGTTGTGTGTGTGTGTTGGTGTGTGTGTTGTGTGTGTGTGCGTGCGTTGCGTGCGTGCCGTGCGTGCGTGCGTGCGTGCGTTGACGCGTGTTAAACCCTCGGTCCCACTAATGCACTTTTACGCATTACGCACACAAGGTTTACAAATACAAATATGGACCAGGACGGCTCCATAATACGCACAAAAATCAAAAGGAAACGAAAGGTAACTTTAGAAAAAATAGCAACAGCACGAAGTAGTCAAAATATGTGTTTTACGCATGCCACTGTGCGTCTGCAGATCAAATTGTCTATAATTAAACTTGGAGCCAGACCCGGCCAGGCTACAGGAGAAATCAAAAATATGCAGGGGTCCAGGACCCCCATGAGAACCACTGATTCTGTTGAACGTAGGCCTACTGTAACCACTGTGATAAAACAACATCACTGATCTGATTCACCGGCGGAGCGGTCCCTCTCTCCATTAACTCTCTAGCTCTCTCGACCACAGCTGCAAATGAAGTAGCACAGCGCCAATAATAATAATAATAATAATAATAATAATAATAATAATGCATTTTATAATCGAGATGGATGTGACAAGGGCGTTGACCAGAGTCAAAGTGCTGTTAGAGGAGAGAGATGGGCAGGCAGGGAGGCGGTGATCATTATTAACCTACACATTTAATGACCTTATGTCAGAATGGCGGAACGTTTCCAAAAAAGGAAAGTACCGCCATTCCGACAATGGAAACAAAAATTGTCGGAGTGGTGGGACGTTTTCAATCAATGGAAGTGCCGCCATTACGACAATTAGACGTCAATGTCGGAGTGGCGGTATGTCGGAATGACCCGCGGATACCGTTTTGTTGATCTGTTCCTTATCTCACCCCTGATTCATCCCATATCACTTCTCTCTCTCTCTTTGTCTGTCTCTCTCCGTCTCTCTCTATCTGCCTCTCTTTGTCTCCCTATCCCTGTCTCTGTCTCTGTCTCTGTCTCTCTTGCTCTCTCTCTCTCAGTCTTAGCAGAGCAATCGGCTTTCAAAAAAAAAAGTAATACCAAAAATGTATTAGAATTCGAGTCCCTAGAATCCCAACAGCAGCAGTTCACTATCATTCCGCATCACCATTGGTCTTGGCTGAAGATGATGCAGAGGTCTTTATCCCCTCTATCTGTGCCACAAAATCCCCTTCAGGCTCCATTCTGGCATAACTAATGACACAATAAAATCCCTGTCATCATCTTGAAATCTGTTTCGATTTTCCTCTTCAGAATGATGTGATACTTTCAGATTCCTGGTTCTGCTTTAAATGTGTCAGTCAACATGGATTCCGGAAGCTGGACCTGGATAATCGCTATTAGTTAATCATCTTACCGCTCACTTCGAGCCCAGCCATAAAACATTGTATACTTATTAGTTTTAGATCTTTTAATAAAGCTTTTAAGGACTCGTTATGATGATGGATCGCCACTGGCTCCCTGTAGTAGCTCGCATCAAATTTAAGACGATGGTACTGGCATACAAGGCAGTCGATGGAACTGCCCCTGCCTACCTCCAAGCATTGCTAAAGCCACACACCCCAACTCGATCGTTCCGCTCAACTACCTCAGCTGGGCGTCTGGTACCGCCATTGCTAAGAGCTAACAAAGGTCGTTCAGCAAAGTCACAACTCTTCTCGGTTTTGGGACCTCAGTGGTGGAACGAGCTCCTTGCCGTTCTCAGGACCGCAGAGTCGCTCACTATCTTCCGAAAAAGACTCAAGACTCACCTGTTCAGAGTCCACCTCGACTCTGCATAGCCACCCTCCCCCCTCTGGCCACCATTGTACACTGTATTGTATTGTGTTGTATTGTATTGTATTATAGTACTTAACTGTGTAGCAACTGCAGTAGCTGCTATCATTGCTGTAACACGGGGAATTGGTTAGCCTAGTGATTGTTGTACTTGCACTTGGTTCTATGAACATCCTTACTGTACCGATAGCGATATATTGTTGCACTTCTTATGACAAATGTACTTATTGTAAGTCGCTTTGGATAAAAGCGTCTGCTAAATGCCCTAAATGTAAATATAAATGTAAGGCAGACCTGCTTTTGGCAGGTAATAAATATTAAATAAATCATTGTAAGGTAATTATAAGGGTATTCATCTGAATTGCTCAGACTGCAGAGGATGGAGAAATTAAGGTCTTGTTGTGTTGGTGTGCAATCCCTCCTTGGCTGGAAGTGATACCATCATTCCGAGCCCTGAACAATTATCTAAGAATAATTAGTGACAGCGAAAAAAAACAGGAACCCTCCAAGTCACCTTAGGGGCTCCGTCCAACGGAGGCAAGAGACAGGCTTCAAAATGTCCAAACCGTCTTTCTTACCAAAAGCAATAGAATCTGTGTCAAAGCAAAAAGTAGATGTATGTGTGGTGAAAGATCACAGGAAAGGAAACAGAGAAAATACAAAAGGGGATAAAGTTCTGAGGGAGGGGTGAACCGGGAGGCAGTGAGACGGACGAAGAAGAGGGCATTTAGACCGTTTCGGTTCTGAGTTCAGGTCCCAATGGTGAGTCATGATCTTTTTGAAATATATCTGGATATTTTTCATGTCACATGTGTCAATATTGTTGCAGCTGCCCTTTATCACCAATCATGAATGAGCGTGTGCTCACCGGCGTGTTGATCTGGATCAGAGCGATGTCCGCCTTCTCATCCACATCTTTGATTGTGGCGTCGTATGTGGCGCCGCTCTTCAGCTCTACCTGGTGGAGGGAAGAAGGTTTTGGTAACGCACCCACAAGAACTAGAACACCATAGAAAGAGATTTTGAACTACGCTTTGCTTCGCTCTGATTTATATTCCAATGCAACACTGATGTCTTCATGTTCCGTAGAGTAAAGCCATCCTCGTAGTCAGAGTACCACAAATGACCTCTGAAGCTACTTGTAACTTTGTGGTCAAGATAACCTCTTAGCTCTGTTTGCCCTGTTTTCGACCCTCCTCACCCCCACCTCCTTCCTGCCTCACTGCTGATGACTTTGTTACCTACTTTACCCAGAAAGTGAAGGACATCAGCTCCTCTTTCATCCCTGCCTCCATCCTCCCTCCACCAATCCCCTCCTCCTCCGTCTTTACCCAATTTAGCCCTCTCACCTCTGACGAGGTCAACGGAATAATAACATCTAACCATGCCACCACCTGCCCCCTTGATGCTATCCCCTCCTCTCTCCTCCAGGATGTCTCAAGCGACATTCTGCCATTTCTCACCTCACTTATCAACTCCTCCCTCACTTCAGGCATTGTTCCAGCATCCTTCAAGACTGCTAGAATAAAGCCTGTCCTCAAAAAACCAACTCTTAATACTGCCGACATCCAGAACTACAGACCGGTATCTCTTCTTTCCTTCCTCTCTAAAACACTGGAACGAGCCATAGCTAACCAACTGTCCTCCTATCTCTCATCTAACAACCTGCTCGACCCTCACCAGTCAGGCTTCAAGAAGGCACACTCTACTGAGACGGCTCTTCCTCGCGGTGACTGAGTCCCTCCGTGCTGCCAGAGCCTCTACCCTCTCATCGGTTCTCATTCTCCTCGACCTGTCCGCAGCATTTGACACGGTGAACCACCAGATCCTCCTTGCCACTCTTGCTGAACTTGGCATCGCTGAATCTGCTCTTTCCTGGTTCCATCCTACCTGATGAACCGCACCTATCAAGTGACATGGAATGGCTCCTTGTCCAAACCTTGCACGCTTGAAACTGGGGTCCCCCAAGGCTCTGTACTGCGGCCTCTTCTGTTCTCCCTCTATACCAGATCTCTGGGCTCTGTAATTGCGTCACATGGCTTTTCTTATCACTGCTATGCTGACGACACTCAGCTATTCCTCTCTTTCCCCTCATTGGATAAAGCCCTGATTGCAACACGGATATCGGAATGTCTGGCGGACGTCAGCACCTGGACCACCGCCCATCACCTGAGGCTTAACCTCAACAAAACCAAGCTCCTCCTAATCCTAGGGAAAGATTGCCCACACATGGACTTACTGGTAACCGTTGAGAACATCACTGTATCTCCTTCTCCAACTGCCAGAAACCTCGGTGTGGTATTGGACAATCAGTTATGCTGCACCGCAAACATCACTGCGGTGGCCCGATCCTGCAGATTTGCACTTTACAACATCCGCAGAATCCGGCCCTTCCTCACAAGGGAAGCAGCTCAGCTTCTAGTCCAATCACTGGTCATCTCCCGCCTCGACTACTGCAACTCACTCCTGGCTGGACTTCCTGCCTCTGCGATTAAACCTTTGCAGCGCATCCAGAATGCGGCAGCGCGCCTCGTGTTCAACCTACCGAAGTTCTCCCATGTGACCCCCCCTCTTCCGGGACCTCTACTGGCTCCCTGTAGTAGCTTGCATCAAATTTAAGACGATGGTACTGGCATACAAGGCAGTCGATGGAACTGCCCCTGCCTACCTCCAAGCATTGCTAAAGCCACACACACCCCAGCTCGATCCCTCCGCTCAACTCCCTCAGCTGGACGTCTGGTACCGCCATCGCTAAGAGCTAGCAAAGGTCGATCAGCAAAGTCACAACTTTTCTCGGTTTTGGGACCTCAGTGGTGGAACGAGCTCCCTGCCGTTCTCAGGACCGCAGAGTCGCTCACTATCTTCCGAAAAAGACTCAAGACTCACCTGTTCAGAGTCCACCTCGACTCTGCATAGCCACCCCCCCCCCTCTGGCCACCATTGTACACTGTATTGTATTGTGTTGTATTGTATTATAGTACTTAACTGTATAGCAACTGCAGAGCTGCTATCATTGCTGTAACACGGGGAATTGGTTAGCCTAATGATTGTTGTACTTGCACTTGGTTCTATGAACATCCTTACTGTACCGATAGCGATATATTGTTGCACTTCTTATGACAAATGTACTTATTGTAAGCCGCTTTGGATAAAAGCGTCTGCTAAATGCCCTAAATGTAAATATAGCTCTGAAACACCATTTCCTTTCTCTTACTACTTCTGATTTGCTTGTTTCACTCAACAGTCCCAGGAGCAATAACAATAAGGCAACAACGACATGAGGAATAATATTTTTTTTGAAGAACCAATTTTTACAAAGGAATATCCAAGAAATGCAACAGAAGCGGACATCACTTAAACCCCTGGCCCTCTCTGGCGTCTCATAATCAATGTGACCTCCACAGCGCGGCCCTCTCGCTCTCCTTACCACGCCCAGCTGAGCTCCACCTTCCAGGCGCCTGCGAAGGTAGGATATACAACGTATATTCCTTGTTTGGCTGCAGGAGACGAGGGTTTGATTCCCTACCTTAACCCTGTGCTTGTTGGCCACCACGTGGGCGTTGGTCACTATCAGGCCATCCTCTGACACAACGAAGCCCGACCCGCTGGCCACTGCTACCTCACGCTTAGAGAACACCATCCTGACGAAGTCGGGACAGCAGGCATCATTAAGTACAAAGGTGGAAGATACGATGTAGATTTATTGATTTTGTTGTTTCTGTTATTTTATTTACGGTTGGAACAGCTGTTACGAGTTTTATTTTACAAAGTTATCTCGAATACTTCATTCTGATTGGTCAGTTACATTATTCTACGATCTCTTCTGATAGGTCTATTACAGCATTCTGAGGTCTGTTCCGGTTAGTCAGTTACAGTTACTGCTGTCCATCTCAATAACATTTGAATAACAAAACAACCCTCCTAAAATCAACAGTACTAACACTAACTAACACTACTCCTACTCAGTCGGCGTGTGCAGCTCACTTGCGGTACAGCTCGATGTGGACCACTGCGGGGGCGATCTTCTCCACCACGTCTGCGATGAAGTTGAACTTGAACCGCAGGCTGTCTGGACTCTGCTGGACTGCTGAACACACAACACACTGTTGGGGGGGTCGTATGTACACACTCACACACGTATACATAAACACACACACACGTGTACATATGTGTGGCAGACGCCAGGGAGGAGTGAGGACGAGAGAGTGATGGGTCTGGCAACCTGCTGGCTCAGCCCCCAGGCCGTACATGGACTTGCTCACATTAATGACGCAAGCCTGGGGATCGTTGAGCTGGAGTGCTGGGGCTTAAGAGGGCTAGCCAACGACAAACATGGGGTGGTTGGAGAGGTTGATCGTCGGGGAGTACGGTACTGCCACAGACGAGAGAGAGAGAGAGACAGGTGGAACTACCATGTGGTTGGTTAGGGATAGGCCCTGACAGGTGGAGGAGCTTTTCACCACCCTGGTGATTGCTGTTACTCGGTAATTAAATCACCCTATCTTGGAACAGCTTGGTGTGTTGTGTCATTTACTCTTTTCGACTTGGTGGCGTGGAAACCCCACACCCACAGGCCTGCTCCAATATACACAAACACAATGTTGGCGGGCCGTACGTAAACACACACACAACACACACACACACACACACGTGTCCATATACACACACAAACGTATAAGTATATACACATACAGTGTTGAGGTATGCATGTAAACACACACACACAGGTATCCATATACACACACACTGTTGGGGGGGGGGGGGGCCGTATGTAAACACATACAAACACACACAGATCATGTGAAGGTATCCATTATGTATTTGTGTATATAACCAAACATACACACGCATACATAAACACAAACATACTGTGGCGGACGAGGGGACGGGCCGGCCCTGCATGCTGGCGACCTGTTGGGCACAGGAAGTGTCCGGATGCCCAACCGTACCTGCGAACACAGGCCATATTGGACACCGGCAGCGTGGTCACCCTCCTCCACCCCGACCTGGCGGGGGGAAGGGAAGGGCCACCCATGGAGGTGACATGTGTGCACGGGGACACCCGGACACCACAGGGGGTGTTCACGGCTAAGGCAGGGATCGTACCACACCTCCCGGTGCCGCTCCTAATCGGGAGGGATTGTCCGAAAGCCCACCAGAAGCAGATTGTGCCTCACAGGGAGGCCCACCAGAAGCAGATCGTGCCTCACTGGGAGGCCCACCAGAAGCAGATCGTGCCTCACAGGAAGGCCCACCAGAAGCAGATCAGCAGCCTGTGGGATGAGCTGGACAGCAAGGAGAAGCCGATCACTGAGCTGTAGGATCTGAACAGGAAGATCTCTCGGAAGCGCTTGAGGGCGGAGCACAAAAAGCTAAAGGCGGCGGATAAGGAGAGGAACCGCAAGCTGCAGGACCTAACTTGCAATCCGGACCGCCGCGAGCAGACCGACGCTGACGCCGGGTTCTCGACGCGATACCTGCCTGGGCGTGTTCCCCGGAGACCAGAGGCCTGAGCAAGCGGTGGAGGAGTGTGGCAACCCGCCCCTGAAACCTCGGCCCGTTTGTGTCCGAGGAACCGTGGTGAATGGGGTATACCGCCGCCAACCACCAGCCGGCAACAGGGAGCACCCTGTCTTTCCCCCCAATCAGCGAGATGGGGGACACCTGGCGGCAGGGAGGAGGAAGACCCGGAACCGGCTGAAAAGGAACCACGGAGTGGTGGGAGAAGAAGAGCGCCAGCGACGCGGAGACAACCCGAGCCGCCACGGGACTAGAGGCTCTCGGAGACCCTAGAACAGGCAAATGTGTGTTGAACTGCCTTAAATAAATGCCGAGTGTGGCTTTAACCGCGTGCGACGTGTGATTCATTCATGGAACTCGGCCCATTGGGGTAGCGGGTTGTCACAATACACACCAATACAAATGTAGATACATAGGCATGTTGCACTAACTTAAAAATACATTTACACACATGCATAAATGCAAAGATAGATAAACAAATATATATAAACACAAACCTATACACATAAGCACAAACCACACATAAACATGCATACTTTCAGAGACAAACAAAAATAAATGTCGATACGGTATGATGTCCATATTTTGTACAATTTATGTATAAACATTATAGCTCTATGTCTTTAAGAAATATATCAATGAATTAAAGAGTTTGCAAAGTTGACTGAACATATTGCTAATGGCACAAGCTAGCTTCCCTTTTAATAGACTGACTCTGAGGAACGGTCGATGGACTGCAGTGAGGGGTCCGGTCCCAGCAGCTGGGACAGCAGCTGGGACCTCCGGGTCTGCTCCGTGACTCGAGGCCCCCTAGTTCACTAACATCTGGACGAGTGTTTTGGAGTGCGTTCAAGAAGATGGAGGAAACAGATGAGTCAAGTTAGGGAGTGTACTAGACAATCTGTTTGGTCGTGTGCATGGGTGCAAGTGTGTGTTGGTGTGTGTGTTTGTGTGTGTGTAATTGAGGAAGTAGGAGGGAAAATATGAAAGTAAATCTGTCTCATCGGATTTTGAAAATAAAAAGCCATTGAATTTAAGCACTGAATATTTATGCATTGAAATAACGTATCCAGATTTTTTACCTCTGAATTTAACTTCTTGAACTTTCAACAAATCATTTCCACCTTTATTTTCAATGCAAAAAAAATTCAACAGAAATATTTTCAACCTCCCCAAATTCAACATGCCAAATTCAGCTGCAAAATTCAATGAATGAAATTCTGTGTTAACATTCGGAGACCCAAGGTAGAGCAATTGATCCTAGATTCTAGATTGCATACAAGCAAGATGAGCGAGCGGGAATAAGAGCGTCACTTGTTAGATACCTGACTGATGCGGGAAGGCTTGCGCAAAGCAGGTTTTAGCCATGTCCAAAGGCAATGGTTGTGATGACGGTTCTTTCTTTCATTTGACACAGTAGCCTATAATAGGAAATGCTCAAAGGTAAATCAACGTAATTAAACACTGACTGTAGCTATTTATGGGGAAAGAAGCAATGTGGTGGACCGTATATGGATGTATATCAGATAAATTAGGCAAGAGACTGGTTGACCTTTTCTATCAAACCAGTCAGATATGACGCCTTGTTCACACTACATGCGTCTGTCGACGGATGGGGGCTTTTTGACAAATCTATGTGTTCTTCTGGGTTGTATTACAAAGTCGATTTCATTGGACTGTGTCCTTGCGTATATTTGCATAACGCAGTCTGATTGGCTGATGGATCCATCGCTGCCTGAAAAGTTCAACATTTCTAAACTTTTTGACTCAGGCCACGGAGCCGGCAGAACGGACCCACAATGCATTTCGCGAGCGCCCCATGCAAAGTCAATGAGATCCGTCGACGGACGGAGGTAGTGTGAACAAAGCGTCAGGCTTACTGGAGTGTAGATAACGCTGGACATGCCGACAGAAACCTGAAGCCGTGATTAATGAGCATGTGGGACAGATCATCGCTGCTTTTGATTAACCTTCAGGAACTCTGTTTCATCTCACAGTGCATTTCAAACCAAATTTGTGAAACATGGACCTTGGTGTCTGGATCGTAACAGGGTGTGATTGATCTGGTGGTCCACCACAGCACATGTGTTATTGTGCACTTCAGTGTGAAAGTGGAGGTTCACAGGCTGCTATGCTCGATTGGGGAAGCCCCATCCATCACGTAAGGAACCTTCCAGAACTCTGTAAGGCGTCCAGAGTTCCAGTGCCCAAGAACGGTGCGATAACCTCAGACCAATGAGCAGCAGCTTGTCTTCTCCCCCTGGGTTCAGCCATGCCCTCTGTCCCGTTGTTGGCCTATCAGCAGCAGGTGAGAAAGGAGGCCATCCTTTTACAGGGGGCCTGAAGCCCACCTGTTCCCTCCTGCCGACGGGCATGGTGACTGGGTGGATGAACACCTAGTCACCTGGATTACGGACTAGCTCACAAGGGCAACAACAGTACATAGGGCCCCACAAGAGACTGGTTCCCCTTATGCAGACGACACCCCCAATGTGGGCAGGACGGGAGGAAGAGAACAGGAGCATGGTTAAGGATTCTATCAGTTGGCGGAGGAGCAATCTCCAGCTGAAGACCTCCCAAGAACCAACCAGGAGTTGGTGGACTACTCAATAGGCCCATGCCTGAGCAACAACCAGTCGGAGCTAGTTCCTCTTCCTGCAGAGGCAGCGGTCACCAGTC
Organism: Melanogrammus aeglefinus; assembly: GCA_900291075.1. NCBI lineage: Eukaryota > Metazoa > Chordata > Actinopteri > Gadiformes > Gadidae > Melanogrammus > Melanogrammus aeglefinus. Next base: position 26,681 of record OLKM01002845.1, on the reverse strand, counting down.
TGAACTTCCTTAACGTTAAAGGCCGGCCACCTGTCCATCTATTGTGGCAGAGGGCAGGGAGGAGTGACCGGAGTGCTATATCTTGCAACCTGCTGGCTAAACCCCCAAGTTATTTACTACATACTTGCTGATCATTTTAAATGTTAAAACCAATGGGTATACCACAGCAGTAAGCCAGAGGTCTGGACCAACGCAAACTTCAAAATGAAAATTAATGGATTCACTATGGGACAAAATGGCAGCCGTCCAAGTGCTGCAATAACTTTAACTACTGATGGTTACGCGTGTGTGTGTGTGTGTTAACATATGGCCCGCCAACAGTGTGTCTGTGTGTGTATATTGGAGCAGGCCTGTGGGTGTGGGGTTTCCACCCGACCAATTAACTACATTGAAAAATGAATTACGATAACGACAAGGTCTCATCTCTCAGCAACACTCTGAGACCAAGTCAGGTGAGCATCCTGCATAATTCTACAGTGACGTCATGAAGGAGGCCGGCACTCGCTGGCAGGATGTTATCGTTGTAGCCTGCGTGTTCCAGCTGGAATCAGACGCCACTTTTGCGATCCCAGAGCTTTACTTATCGTTTATCAGGCCATGTCTCCACCTGTGATGACAAGCTGCTCTTCTGATGCTAGTGATTATGCTTTATGGGTTCACGGTAAGGCCGATTATATTCAGCGAAAATGCGCTTTCTCGATTGTGTGTGTGTGAGTTTGTGCCGAGGTGTGGTTGTGTGGTTAGAGAGAAGTGCATGTAAGGGTGTGTTGGAGTGTATTGTGTATACGTGTGTGAATGCAAGTGCATTGTGTGTCCTCTCCCATATGCACTACATATTTAACGCACACCGCCCCAAACGCTGACCTGTAACGCTCTACGTTAGTGTTGAGCGAGCTGAAGGGTTTTAGTTTTGCCAGACGCTATTATTTTAAAGTCCTCAAGAAAACCCAGAGGCACTGAATAGAGCCTGTGTCTGTTTGCAGATTCAGCCCGCCTCCAGCTTTCAGTCAAAACACAGAGCGGGCAAAAGAGGAATCTGTCCAAGGAGGTTTGCACCAACCTCAAGCTATAAGGAAGGTTTTTAAAAGGCTTAACATACTACGTTGAGCAATTTCAGTAAACTTTTTTTTTTAAGTAAATAGGTTAACCCAACAGCAACATAATATTGATGTGTTACTGTACAGCAAACACTTCTATCCAAGTTGACCACCTGTGAATTCAGACGCAGGTCATTAAGTCATTAGGTCATCACATCTTGCTAAGGGAAGCCTTTAGGGTGGGGAGGGGACAATGGGGATTGAAAGTGGAAAACCTTAGCAACTACAAAATTACATAATACTAAAGTGACTCTTAATAATAATAAACTGTCCTCGAACAATAACATGAACCCGGAGGTCTTTAGTATCTCTTTATAAATACACCAGAGAGCATTGTGGTTACATCCTCTCTGTACAGAGAGAGTCATGCTGTAAGAATGTTTGAAAGGAGCTGCATCCGCGCCTGACTCACCAACTAATCCCTCACAGAACAGTTAGACCCTTAGTGGAATAAGGAATGGACATTATTCTTCGAGTGTGAGAGGGATTGTGTGTGTGTGTGTGTGTGTGTGTGTGTGTGTGTGTGTGTGTGTGTGTGTGTGTGTGTGTGTGTGTGTGTGTGTGTGTGTGTGTGTGTGTGTGTGTGTGTGTGGTTTGTGTGAGGTAAGTGTGCTTGTGTGCTGGTTGTGCTTGTGTGTGTGTGTGTCTGTATGTGTGTGTGTGTGTGTGTGTGTGTGGTGTGTGTGTGTGTGTGTGTGTGTATGCTTGCTTGTTTGACTGTCTGCGCATGAGTGTGCGAGTGTATCTGTATGTGCTGCTGTGAATGAAATATAATGTTCATGATTGCAATGAGCAGTTTTCTACTGCAATTAGTCAGAATTCAGTGTTACGTGTGTGGTTGAGTATCGGCTGTATTTTAGATGGACTGCTGCAGTTCATATGAGGAGAAGCAGAGACGTACTGAAGAGATACAGAGAGGAGAGCTCTCCATTCCACTACTCAGCTCTAATTAGGTGTTTCCATGTCTCAGTGCATTGAAAAAGTACAGCAAGGCACACACACACACACACACACACACACACACACACACACACACACACAACACACACACACACACACACACACACACACACACACACACACACACACACACACACACACACACACACACACACACACACACGATCACTGGAGGGGCTCTTCCTCAACCAGCTCAGGCCTCAAGTGCGACGTGCCCTGGACCCATTACAATTTGCCTACTGAATGAAGGTGGGTGTGGTCAGTAGCACATGAGCACCACAAGGTACTGTACTGGCCCCTCTACTCTTCACCCTTACACCTCGGACTTCTGCTACAACTCTGAGCTGTATCACCTTCAAAGGTTTGCTGATGACACGCCCATCGGATGCATACAGTGTAGTGAGGAGGAGTACAGAAGCCTTGTGAGGGACTTTGTCATCTGGTGCTACACAAACCACTTGCACCTGAACTCCTCGAAAACCAAAGCGCTAGTCATAGACTATGGGAAGTCCAGGCCACGTCCTAGACCAGGTCAGATTGAGGGGGGCTGTAGTTGAGAACGTTCTCTCCTTCAAGTACCTCGGGCTGTGGCTGGACAACAAACTGAACTGGGCAAGCAGCACAGACCATCTGTACCGGAAAGCCCTTAGCAGACGGTACTTCCTGAGAAGGCTGCGATCATTCAACATCTGCAGGAAACTCCTGTGGATGTTCTACCAGTCTGTAGTGCAAGTATTCTTTTCTACCCTGTGGTGTGCTGGGGGGGGGGCAGAATTTTGTTTTTCTATTTGTAACAGGGTGTTTGAAAATTTCCTGAGGGAACCTTCCAGAGGGATTAATACAGTTTCTATCTATCTATCTATCTATCTATCTATCTATCTATCTATCTATCTATCTATCTATCTATCTATCTATCTATCTATCTATCTATCAACACACACACACACACACACACACACACACACACACACACACACACACACACACACACACACACACACACACACACACACACACACACACACACACACACACACACACACACACACACGCTTGGCCTCCCCCAACCAATAAAGTCGTTTTGACTTTTTCAGACATGTTTATAGGCCTGCAGATATAGAAACATATTACTATTATATTCTATTATTATTAAATTACTTATCATAAGCATTGGTCATTTCTTGGTCACTGGATAAGCGGCATGGTTAAGTTAAGGTAACTTGAGGTATGAGAAGTGTCCATCGCTCACCTTTACCGCATGCTCCCCTCTGGATGAGGACGACACTTCGCTGCCGTAGCCTCTTGGCCAGACGGCTCACGCGCTTCAGCTCGCACACGTTGCGGTAGGAGACGCCGTCGCTGCCGCACACCGGGCTTGCGGTCGTGCAGGCACAGACGCCGCTTGTGCCGCGTCGCCGTACGGTGGCCGACGCCTCAGTGCCGCCGCTCACCACGCACTCCATCCCGTCCGCGCACCGCGCGCCGCCGAGGTGCCCCGCTCCGCCGCACACGCCTCGCCGTCGCTGGCCGCGCAGACCGGGCAGCAATCGCACTGGTCCAGCGCCTCTCCGGCGGGACAGTCCGCAGGGGTCGCGGGACAATTCTGGAGGTCGCATGTCTCCGGACAGCCGATGACGTCACGTCTGCTGATCCGTGCCTCGACGAGCAGCGCAGGAGCGACGAGGAGCAAGTAAAGAAACATGACTCTAGACAGATGGAAAGTTGAATAAAAGTGCTTTAAAAGTTCCCCTCTAGTAAATCTATTGAATCTATATATGTATTAAACAGGAGTGAGGAGGTCAAGTGGTCCGTCAGGTCAGAGATGGTCTGCAGGCAGCAGCAGTAAAGTGCTCTGATCTGAATCAACAGATCTCCGTTTATAAACCAACGACGCGTCGGCGGCAGGGTAAACAGGGAAAGCGATTGGTAGAGGAGAAATGACGAGAGAGAGTGAGGGAGAGAGGGGGCTGAGAGACAGACAGACAGACAGACAGACAGACAGACAGACAGACAGACAGACAGACAGACAGACAGACAGACAGACAGACAGACAGACAGACAGACAGACAGACAGACAGACAGACAGACAGACAGACAGACAGACAGACAGACAGACAGACAGACAGACAGACAGACAGACAGACAGACAGACAGACAACACTAGTTCTAGTTCTTTGTAATACAATATATTATTACAATCCCCATTATGTGTGTGTGTGTGTGTGTGTGTGTGTGTGTGTGTGTGTGTGTGTGTGTGTGTGTGTGTGTGTGTGTGTGTGTGTGTGTGTGTGTGTGTGTGGAAGAGGGGCCGGTGTTGATTCTACATGTTGAAACTTGTCACACTACTCCTGGGAACTAAGTAATTAGTAATTAATATCCCAACATCATTTGCGTCTGGGCCTCGACCTGTCAATCAATCTGTCACCACAGAGTCGTGGACCCCGCGGTGACATCCCCAGGGTTCCTGCCTTCCACTGAAGGTGACCCGTCTGGGTGGGATTCTGTACTTCTAATTGTAATAAATCACTTCTCCAACGTAACTTCTCTCTCACTTACTGGACATCAGTCTTCTACACACAGAAACACACATATAAACACATACAAACACACCACACACACAACTGAACTATCACGCATCAGTCCCTGTTGTATTGCCACATGTCTATAGATAATATAGATAACAACTTTATAATTCATGCCACATAACCAAACGCAGAAGATAGGAAAAAACACCTCAATCTCCAAAACATGAATTCTATCCGTGTGATAATTTAATCTCTGGTTACAACCCCAGCTCAATTCTCAGTAAGATCATCTATCGCATTTGACCCATATTTGTAGATGTCAGTACACCATGTTTAAGCAAGTTATACATTCCCCTGTATAGTAACTCATTTATTTGATATTCACATTTCTGATTAATTAAGCCAAGAGCAATCTTAAAAAGTGGGGGGGGGACCAAACGCATCACTTGGGGGCTCCCTCTAGATGAGGAGGGGAGCCCCTCTTAATGAGGGGAGCCCCCTAAATTCAGGAAGAAAGCCCCTCTTAATGAGGGGGGAACTCCCTAAATGAGGGGGGGAACCCCTTTAGATGAGGAGGGGAGCAACCTAAATGAGGAGGGGAGCCCCTCTTAATGAGGGGAGCCCCCTAAATTCACGAAGAAAGCCCCTCTTAATGAGGGGGGAACCCCCTAAATGAGGGGGGGAACCCCTTTAGATGAGGAGGGGAGCCCCTCTAATGAGGGGGGAGCCCCCAGGCCAGAGACCCACTGCGCAGGAGACCAGACCCACCAGGCCAGAGACCCACCGACCAGGAGACCCACCAGGCCAGAGACCCACCGACCAGGAGACCCACCAGGCCAGAGACCCGCCGACCAGGAGACCAGAGACCCACCAGGCCAGAGACCGACCGCGCAGGAGACCAGAGACCCACCAGGCCAGAGACCCACCGACCAGGAGACCCACCAGGCCAGAGACCCACCAACCAGGAGACCCACCAGGCCAGGAGACCCACCAGGCCAGGAGACCCAGGTACTGGGAGCTCCATCTTCTAAACAGCATGGGGGATAGCTTGTTGCCAGAAAGGTGATACCATCCATTTTATAGATGGCTTGACCACGGCGTCATTGAGCAACCTATTGTCCAGTTCTGTACAGTGAGGCCATGTGCTCTTTTACAAAAGACATAGAACGAAGGATGGATGTTTTAGTAGTCACTGCTCCATTTGAATCCCGCACTGGGGGTTAAAAAACGCCATCTTACGTAGTATCTCTAAACCTGCCGAAAGCACTCCACCATAAGACCTCCTTCTCAGACACCTCAGGCCTAAGATGCAGCACGCTCAGGATCCACTACAGTTTGCCTACCGGACAGGAGTTGGTGTGGAGGATGCCATCCTGTATCTCCTACACCGGGCCCACTCACATCTGGACAATGGGGCGGGCACAGTCAGGATTCTTTTCCTAGACTTCTCTAGTGCCTTTAACACAATCCAGCCCCTCATACTACAAAACAAACTGTCAGCTATGCAATTGGACCACCACCTGATAACTTGGATCACCAACTACCTCACAGATAGACCACAGTTTGTTCGATTAAAGGACACCACATCGGACATCTTAATCAGCAGCACTGGGGCGCCTCCGGGGACTGTACTGGCCCCTCTTCTCTTTACCTTATACACCTCAGACTTCAGCCATAACTCTGAATCGTGCCACATTCAGAAGTATGCTGACGACACAGCCATCATGGGGTGTATAGGGGGGGGGCCCAAGAGGAGGAGTACCGGACTCTAGTGAGAGACTTTGCCACTTGGAGCCATGCAAACAGCCTGCAGCTCAACACATCAAAAACCAAAGAGCTGGTGATAGACTTTGGGAAGTCAAGGCCATGCCCCCAAGCAGTGGACATCGATGGGGTAGAGGTGGAAACCGTGGGCAGCAACAAGTACCTGGGAGTGTGGCTTGACAAAAATCTGGACTGGGCAATCAATACCGAGCAACCTCTAAAAGAAAGGCCAAAGCAGACTGTATTTTTTAAGGAGGCTGCAATCTTTTAATATCTGGAGTAAACTTCTGTCTATGTTCTATCAGTCGGTGGTCGCCTCATCCTTTTTTACGCTGTGGTGTGTTGGGGAGGCAGCACAACCAAGAGGGACTCCTCCAGGCTTGACAAGCTCATCAGGCGGGCCGGCTCTGTGGTCGGCTTCAAGCTGGATTGTCTGGTGACATTGGCAGAGAAGAGAACCACAAAGAAGCTTCTGGCCAACCTGGATGACACCAGCTACCCTCTGCACACTGTCATCAGCAACCAAAGAAGCTCCTGCTGCTCCTCCCCAGATGCTGCACCAAGAGACTAACTAAACTCCTTTGTCCATTGTGCCATCACACTCCACATCTCCGTACTTGGAGGGGGGAGGGTGGGCAGCAGGAGGAGTACAGTGGATAAAGGGAAATAGAAATAGGATAGACTGATCGAGCTTGCATAATCTATTTATTCATATCGCTAGCTAATGTTACCACAGTGGTAACATTAGTAGCGATGGGTGACTGCTCTGGCTTGATTTGGACTCAGTCTATCCTAATGTAAACCAAGTGGATACACGATGGATGACCGCTCTAGTTTGAGTTATTCTCAGCCTGCATCTATTGGGTCAGAACAGTCTCATCAATAATAAATGCACAGAGAAGGATTCACAAATGTATTTTGCGATTTATATATAAATAATATAAATATAAATTACTCTCTTCTCACAAATACATTTCAATGCAAACACAAATGGATATCGGTATGTAGGCCTTTAAATGTAAAATAAATCCATAAACAAAATTAAGTTTCACAAACACATTTCTGATCCACACACAAATGTGCCTTGTTTTAAATAAATGTAATATAAATCCATAAATATATTAATTAAAAAAATATTTGCAATTTTCATCAAAAATGTATTTCGATATTGTTGCATTTATATACAAACTGTTAAACTTTAATTAACAATACGCTTTTCATTTGTGAACTTGCTTGCATTTGTGTGTGAACTGGACTGTTCACACACAAATGTGGATTTTTGAGACTCTCCTGACGTCGCTAGATCCACAAATGCGTTTTTTTCAACAAGGAGCTCTCTGTAGCCAATCAGATGCCTCCCTCGTTTTCAGCCAATCACATGACTGCAGTTCCGACCTCCGAGCCTCCCGGTTCCCTCTGTCAAATGTCTATGGGAAATAACATGGGTTTTTTGAATGATCGTAAATAACAATCTCTAGGTGGCGAAGAAGTAAAAGCTGCGTCACGTTTAACTACACACTTTTTCCATCTAGTTTCGACTGGGTTTTGGGTTTGTCGAATGTAAAAACCCAGAGTGGTAGATATAACAGAGTGGCGACACTTCCATTGGACTCCGTTGTAGCGCCTACTTCCGGGGTATGGAGCCTCGAATAGTTCCAAACAACCATTTTACGGCGTAGGAGACCGTTCATTTCCATTGCTGGCCGCCGAGTAACTTCTGAGGTAAATTGATTAAATAGCTACCTCTTTTGAATTATCAACTGTCTATATTGTATCAGAGGCCCTTTATGATGAATATACTGATATTTATTTGTATATGCACAGCGTAATTATACATATTTTTAGCTTGGTAGACGACTGATTGCCTGCTAGTTTGTTAGCTCGACTTCACCATCTATGAAGTTTATCTCCAGGGGTAAATTGATTAAATAGCTACCTCTTTTGAAATTTCAGCTGTCTATATTGTATCAGGACCTTTATGAGGAATATACTGATATTTATTTGTATATGCACAGCGTAATTATATATATTTTTATCTTGGTGGGCGACCGATTGCCTGCTAGTTTGTTAGCTCGACTTCGCCGTGTGATGGTACCTACACCAACAATTACAAAATTCAGTAGTGAATCTAACTTTTAGTTTGTTAGTTATTTAGTTAGTTATTTATGTTGGATTGCTAGGATAATTTAGGTTGATTTAAGGATGGGTTTTATGATGCGATAGCTAGTAGAAATAACTGTTTGTTTAATTATATCCTGGAAAGGGTGATGTTCAGCACATGAAGCCCTACAGATGCCGCCGGTTCAACAATGCTGATTGTGATGGGCAGTAAATTTAACCTGTATGGCTTTTTTAATTGTCTCCTTTCCCCACCGTATTTGTCTATTTTCCTGTCCAAGGGCTCTAATTTGGTCGGAATTAAACACTTGTTTTAAATTCTTGTTGACTGAATTGTTTCTCTTTCTTAGTGCCAAATTGATTCTTTTTTGTTTTACAAGAGCCCTCTCTGCTCTCCTTCTCAATAATTTTTCCTTTTCTAGTTGCCTTATTAGGTCCTCCACAGTCGCCCCATCAGTCCCTGGCAGTCTGGTCCCTGGAGCAGCTGTCCCTGGAGCAGCTGGCCCTGGCAAAGTTATAACTTCACTGTTGACCCCTGACTGACTGGCCCTCGGCACACACATCCCTGGATCACCTGCCCCTGGATCACCTGCCACTGAATCACCTGCCACTGGCAATGTGGCCTCTTGATTTCTCTCTCTGTCTCCTGTCATGTCCCTTTCAACGCTCTTGAAATCCACCTCAATTTCTCCCTCAATCTCTGTAAAAATTACAAGGTAATGTTGCTGTTATATGTATTTTGCCTTTGCATTTGCAACTACTGTCATCTCCAATGTAAGAAAATGAATTGAAGCAAAACATTTCTGTAATGTGAATTAAATCATCTGCCACAATCAGAAACCAATAAAATGTATAAATGGATCTACCGGCAAATAGTGTCTTATCTACATTGTGTGCAAATCCTCAGAGAATCCCTGCCTTCTGGTTGTTTTTTAAACTGAATGTACAAATATGAATTAGGTAATCTCATTCGGAGTGTAGTCTATCCTTGAATTACATGAAATGGGGAATATCGTTAGCTGCATGGATCTTACCAAAGTTTAATTTGGCGCAATATGTGTGTTCCGTTGCACTTATCCGGAGGCACCCTCACAGAAGGGGGTTTCCTCCTCTTCGGTTTAGGGCGATGGATGAAAATTGTTGGGACTGCATCGGGCCTCAACTTCAACATCCCAACTACTTTTGTGGCTTTGATTGGTCATTTTTCAAAGTGTACCTGTAGATAGGCTTGTAAGATCAGTTTCCATTGCGCTTCAAATATCATTGGAAATTTGGAAAGTCAATTCTCTACACTTACAATTATTATGCCCTTTGAAATGCTAGCAAGTGATCTGAACATTACTTACGTTACATAGTTTGTGACTGTTGCTGACTGTCGGTAAGTTTTGATGGCTGACCATTGCCATCCATTTTTTCCTGCGCTCTTGGTCCTTGGGGAAGCCGTACATGTGGTAACCCTTCTCGGACCGATTGGAGCATCCAAATGCTGCACAGCCAACCATGGTATGACCATTTATCTATAAAATGTTTGTAACCAATGAATCATGACACACCATTGAAGATCACAGAGTGGGTAACAACTGTTCCTCAACCACTTATGCCCCACACTTTTGAGAATAGGTTAGAGTTCATGACCAAACGAGGATCCTCCCTCCTAAACCCATTTTGAATTTGCTCAGGGCTATTATAACTTATAATAGCCCTGAGCAAATTCAAATTCAAATTCAAAATTCAAACTTTATGCCATTACAAGACTTATAATTTATAAGTATTGTAATGGCATAAAGTATAGTATATTTGCAACGTTATATAGGAATAGGAATAGGTCTTTATTTGTCATTGTCACAAGTACAACCAAATTTCAAATTTCTAAATGAATTTTCATTCATATGTTAATGGTTTGCCCTAAGTATATAGTGTTCCCTGCATGCTGTGTCCATTGTTGAATCTGTTCACACAATCGCAATCACTTGTTCTTGTCACACTAATTGTTTAATAAAAAAAATACAATTTCATTCATCCAAGCGTAATGAGTTGTTATTCTTTAATATATTTGATACTTTGTGTGGCTTATATCTTTAAATGATCATGGTAGAACATCTTGAATACTTTGATTTAAAAACAGATGTAAGGTAAAAGTTAAGGTTAGGCCAGTATGCTAACACGAACGTGAAGCTTTCCCCCCAAAACTTAAAACGTATCTAATAGCTTTCAGTTGTCCCCTAACCACTCTAAAACGGACAATTTACATATAATGCAATAATGCAGTAAAAAATATAAACTGTAAAAAAACAGTCAGACAAATACTTGTATGTGTTTTTTTCATTCATATTTACCATTCAATATTGAAATCTCTGCTGTCGTCCCATAGAATAACATTGAAAGCGCGGCGTGTTTGGAACTATTGAGGCTTACATGAACCACGTGACAACCACGTGACCACCCTGTCGGCGAGATCATAGCGTGTCGCAACTCTCTCTCTCTATAGCTCTGTAAAAACCCAGTCACTGCAGTCATGTCATTGGCTGAAAACGAGGGAGGCATCTGATTGGCTACAGGGAGTTCCTTGTTGAAAAAAATGCATTTGCGAATCCAGCCACGTCAGGAGAGCCTCAAAAATCCACATATTAAAGCTAGGGTATGCGATTTTGGGGAAAACAGCCATTGAGATTCTGTCGCGTTCTCTCTGGTCCCTCCCTCCCACGCGCTACCTGCTGTAGCTCCTCCCTCCGCACGTCAGTGATGCGCGTTCATGTGAATTCAGTTACATTGATAGGAAGACGAAACACCATGTCCGATTCCGAGGTAATTAAACATTAGTGCTGATAACTGCATAAGAACATATATAGCATCAACATCTTACTCACAGACATAGGTAGATGGTAGAAAGGTAGCTGTATCAGCCAAGCAAGTTAGCAAACTAAGTGCAACTGTAATTTGTTAGCATAAGCCTGCTAGGCTCGTGAACGCTCACGCAGGGACGTACGAACGTCGGTGCCAAGTTGACGGACAGTCCCACAGCCAATAAGAACGGAGAATCGGAGCCTCGCTCTGATTGGTCAAAGTGTACATGAGCGGTGGGAATTTTTTGGGGGGGGCACACAGAGGCAGGGGAGAGCAAAGTGATGTGCAGATATTCTCAGAGCACTTCGCCTACATATAGCTGACTGGCTATTATGACATTTTTGCTAAATATTTCAGTAAAAAAATCGCCTACCCTAGCTTTAATACAGACCAGTTCACAAATGAAAAGCAAGCGTAAATTCAAATTTAACAGTTTGTATATAAATGCAACAACATCCAAATACATTTTGATGAAAATTGCAAATATTTTTTTAATTCATACATTTATGGATTGACATTACATTCTTTTAAAACAAGGTACATTTGTGTGTGGATCAGAAATGTGTCTGTGAAACTTATTTTTGTTTATGGATACATTTTACATTTATTCATACTGATATCCATTTGTGTGTGCGTTGAAATGTATTGATGAGATAAATCACAAAATACATTTGTGAATCCTTCTCTGTGCATTCATTATTAATGAGACTGTTCTGACCCCATATGCATCTGCCGGGACTGTCAGTTGAGATTTAACGGTAATTATTTAGCAAACTAAAAAGAAGAGGATAAGTCCCTATTTTCTTTCATGGATCCCATTTCCATTTAATGGCAGAAAAAGCATTCGAGAATGGAAGCATTTTGCGAGACGTTACTGCTCTATCTAGTTTACGTTCCCCCCAAAACTGACTGAAAATGCTGCTATTTCACCAACCGTTCTTTTTTTTTCTTTTTGCACTATTACCATTACCATTTGCCTATTACCATTACCATTACAAATATATCTTACAGAAATTTTGCTAACCATTATTGACTGCCTTTTTTGCACTACCACAACTCAAATTAACTTATAAAGAAACGTATGATGCTGCTCTTAGATTTCATTATTTTATTGTCTATCTTTTAGTATTAGTAATATTATTATCTCTTGTGCACTTCAATTTTTACTTAACTGTTGTTTACTTTTAGTGTTGTCTCATCTGTTGTGCATGTGAACTTTACCTGTTCACCATGGGTTCACCATTCCTCAGCATGGCCCGTCTTCTGTTTTTTATATTCAACAGCTTTGAGTAAAGTGTTTCTCCTGGCCAAAGGCCGGGTCAGGGGTCCTCAGACCCAAGGCCTCGGTGCAACCGGGTTGGGCTCTGGAGACCAAGGAAGTCCACCCAGGCCTAAGTCTCCATTGAGAGGAGGAGAAGTCGTGGGATGAGGGGTAGGAGGAGGGGGAAAAAGTATACTGAGGAGAAGGAGGAAGAGGAGGAGTAGGAAGAGGAGGAGAAGGAGGGGGAGGAACAGCAGGAGGAGTAACAGGAGGAGTAGGAAGAGCAGGAGGAGGAGGAGGGTGAGAAGGAGGAGGAGGAGTAAGAGGAGGAAGTTCTGCTTGTGTGAGGGAGCGGTGGAGAATTGCAATAAACAGGATGGAGAGAAAGAAAAGAGAATAGAATGATCAGAACGTAAAAGAGAGAACATTTGAGTGAGAGAATGTATGTGAAGAGATGAAGAAATCGGATTGAGCTTAAAGTGTGTTGGGTTTTGTGTTGCAGGCAGTCCCTTAATCAGTCTGATGGACCAGATGCTGCTTATCCATCACACAAAATCAAAAAACCCATGTCGTGAAAAATGTGGCACGTGTGAAACATATCTTTGGATTTATTTGCCCCAGATTTGATTAACTCTCTCTGTGTTGCTCTATCTCTCTCTCCCCTCATCTGCTCAAGGTCTCACTAACAAACTGTTTTTGTGTGTTAACCGTTACTAGCCCTATTGCTATGGAGATCGACTTGAGAGGACCTGTGGGAGAGCATGCTGTAATTTTATCGATGATATAAGACCTTTCTGAACAACTGCAGGTTAAAGATGAATGTGTGTGTGTTTTTGTGTTTGTGTTTGTGGTCGGCGATTCCTAGAAGCAATTATCTGTTTTAGGACTTTGCATTACATCACTGATCCGTAGTCCGCCTAAAGTTATTAGCTGAATGCGAAAAATTCACTGAAACAACCACCAGCGCTGCACTGCACTGCTTACCACACTATTGTTACATTAGAATAGCTTCTCTGAAAGCATAAGGTGTTGTAAGAGGGCTAGTCTACCGCTATTTAAAAGAAGGTTGTGAATGTGACATTTGTAGTTTGAGGTCCATCTGGCTGCCATCTGCATGAAACCGTACTGCAGTGATTTAGGGTTCTCCGAAAAACAAGAGGGAGAAAGGAGGAGATAGTTAAGAAAGACACTTACATATCTGCCTGGACATCTCCCTCTTTAAAGAATACAAAAACACTTAAATATCCACCTGGACATCTACCTCCTTAAAGACTACAAACACACACGCATGAAAAAGAAATTCCAGACAATAAATCAATGATCATCAATGCTGCCATGTCCCAATTTCCCAGCCCATATTAGCAGCTTGTTCATATTTGTATGTTTAAGTGAAGTGGCTGGCTAATGTAGTGTCTGATTCCCACGGTCCTGGACCTGATCCCTGGGGTCCTAAACCTAACCTCTTAAGGTGCCCTTGAGCAAAACGCCTGACGCCCTGCTATGACACACGTCTGAATCACTGTGGACCCTGCAGTCACTCAGAGGGCCCTATTTTAGCGGTCTGAAACGCAAGTGTGAAACACGAAACGAGTAGCTTTGAGGGCGGATCTCTGGCGCTGTTGATATTATACTGGCGGATGAATGACTCTTTCGCACAACAAAAATCTAAAATGGGTTGGTCTGAAGTAGCTTAATTACCGGTGTGTGTGATTTGGGCATACCATGCAATAAACCAATGATGACTTAAAGAGTTCAATCTCCCATCTCCTTTAAGAGCCATGAGCACATTTGATGTTGACAAGTTCATATTTTAACAGCGCGTTCAGTCTCCACTGAGACAGATGCATGAACCACATGAATTTCAAACTTCAAAATGCTCAGTTTATGGCCAAATAATAGGCCTAATGCACACATGGAACAGCGTTTGATTGTACAACTTCAGAAACACTGAGTCATGTCAATTTCAGCAAAGAGAACTTAACACATGATTTGCAGTTCTGTGGCTGAAACGAGGTCTATTTAATGATATGCGGCAATGCAATAACAAACATTGTCTGTTACCAGTATTGTATACATTATCAAAGGAGATTTCACCACTATAGGAAGAGAGCATATTCACATGTGAAAGGATTGATCATCTGGTTGCTGATGACATCTGTAACTTTCTTTACACCTAATGCATCCTTTGCACCTTGACTGTCCTTGTCCACATGGTGTTTGGTGTCATCCGCATCCAGGTGTGCCATAGCCTTTGTCTGCACTGACACAGCTGTCAGAACTGGAAGAGCTTTCAAGTATTTCTCCAAGGCCTCTGGCTGCTGACTGATGCCTGACAAGAGTTTTGTCTTGGCATCACGGTTGCAGGTTTTTTCAAGTGCCATGTCTGTCCAGACACCCTTGAACCGTTCTTCTGTTTGCCGTACAGTGAACTTCCCAACCTTAAATTCCCTATAGATATTTGGAGCCAGTGTAGGTAAGCTTCTCATAGCTTCTACGTAGTGGGGCAGGCAGGTTACGTACTTGTCGTGGCCAGCAGCTACAAGGTATGGTGACATCTTTTCCACTTCAGCCAGGTGTTCCTCCCACAGGCCTGCACGCTCAGCATGGATGAACCATCTAAGAATCATCACCATATCCATGTACATTAGCCATAGCTTTGTGGTAGGTGAAGAACGTGCTTCATCAAAATCAGCCATCAAACATGACAGCTTTTTCAGCTGTTCAATTGCATCAGCACACGCAGAAATTGCCTTCTGTACATCTTCTTCTGAAAGGGCATCTAGGAGTAGATGGACATTGTTTCTAAGCACGCACATGTACTCCAGGTCCTTCTCTTCATCGACCAAACATCTGGCAAATGCTTCCCAGTGTAGGGAAAACATGGCTGCATACACCATAGTGTGAGCGTGCAAGCATTGCATAGTAGTATTTCCCATTGAGGATCTTGTTTGCTGTTCCACTGAGTCAGACAGCAGCTTCGACCATGATGCCTTCGATTCCAGTGCACTGCATCAAATGCCCAATGGCTCAGAGGAAATTCTGAGCAATATGGAAGGCACCCATTCACAAGATAAGTTTGTTATACTTCTCTTTGTTCTTTTTTTGCAGACCCAGAACAACCTCATAGATTGCTTGGTCACGTGTGATTGTAGCACCTACTACAAGCTGTTGTTACGTTAGAGTGAATTAGGACCAGTCTCCAGGTTACGCAGGGAGCAGTAGAAGTTAACACAGTAATTACAGCAAAATAACACCGCAGACCATCAGATAAGT
Source organism: Melanogrammus aeglefinus (assembly GCA_900291075.1). Lineage (NCBI taxonomy): Eukaryota > Metazoa > Chordata > Actinopteri > Gadiformes > Gadidae > Melanogrammus > Melanogrammus aeglefinus. The sequence goes on along the minus strand of OLKM01002845.1, from coordinate 10,839 downwards.
TTTAAATGCCGGCTTGATTATGTAAGTTTGTAGAAAAGTAAACAAATAGAAAAGTGGTACCTTAAGACAGTTACATTACATCACATACATTGATTAACAAAAATGCAATTCGAACACTTGTAAATCTCTTGTCAGAAATATCAATTCAAGGAAATTCTTCAAGTGAGGTATCCTTAAAGTTGCATATAAAGTTGTATTTAGTTTCTAGTTTCAGAGTTAACTCAATTTAATTCAATGGTTATCTTATTTTTAAATAAGAGTTCCTTTAAATCATTATCAACAAGATTTTCTTTAAATCCTATATATAATTAGCATTAAATGTATTTTTTTTTTCAGAAATATCTTTATTATAGCTTAAACAACTTACAATACAGTCCGTCACAGTCATATAGAACAAAGTACAACCTTACATTACTGCAACAACGTAACAAAACAAATAAAAAAAAGAAAAAGAAAAGAAAAAAAAGAAAGTGCTTCTTCTGTTTAGAAAAAAATAATAAAATGGTAATCTTTACAAGGTTGAGTAAATATATCTCAATACTGTACATGTAAAATACAACATTCTTTAAAACAAATTGAAATAATCTACATTAGCCATATTTTCACAATTATTCATTTTCTTGATCCTCTGTTAAATCTAAATCTTTAACATAGTTCACGAAAGGTCTCCAGATATTTTCAAATTGTTGCTGTTTAGCTTTCAATATGTAAGTTATCCTTTCTAAAGGGAGGCATGACAACATCTGTCTGAGCCATTGAGTAATGTTTGGTTTATTAACCTTTTTCCATAACATTGCAATACAAGTTTTGGCATACAGCAAGCCGAGGTCTATAAATGCACGTTCATTTTTACTATAATTATGTTTGTCTGGGAATAAACCGAACAGAAAAAGCTTAGGGTCAAGTTAAATTTGTTTTGAAATGATCCTCTCAAGTATTTCTCGTACCTCTTCCCAGAACGTTTTGATTTTTCTGAATTGCCATATACAATGAAACAATGTTCCCAAAGGTGTCACATATGTCCTCATTAACCATTTATACTGTATTAGTTTAAGACGTACATTCATAGACTTAGTATGAGCACCAGCACATGCTACATTCCATTCGTGATCGGAGCGATGCAAATTCTCCCTCCAGGCATTCAACTTATACTGTGAACTTTCAGGAGAGTAAGATGTCATCAATTTGTAATACTCTGATATAAAAACCCTTTTTCAAACTGTCTTTTGTCTGTCTTGGTTTACTTTAACAAAGCTCCTTAGTTGTAGGTAGGCCTACTTAAAAGTGTTTCCTATCAAGATTAAATTTAGACCTCAACTCATCAAAAGACATCATGACACCTGAATCAGTCAAATAAAAATCTTTAATCATTTTGAGTCCCTTAGAGTTCCACAATTTAAATGTTGCATCGGCTCTACCTGGTAGAAATAACTGGTTACACCCCATATTGGACTATATAATGAGAATGATTGTGGTTCTTTTAAATATTTTTTTTACATCATACCAGAGGCCTGTTTCAGGTAGCTGGTTTTGAGGCAACCCCGAGTTTGTTCACTCTGAGTTAGTGGAAACTCTGGGTTTTCCGTTTCAGGTAGCAGGTTCAGCGCAACCGAGAGTTAGTTGCTGCGGCAACATACGCCGTAGGTCTAACCTGCTCGGGAGGTGGTTTGACCTACTCTGAGTTTGTTGTCTCTAAGGCTGAAGGCAGCTCTCCGACAGAAGGAAGTGTTAGAAATGGCATGTCCTTTTCTACGAGAGCCCGTAGACGTAGAGGCTGCGATCCGCCTCGTTTCCACATACGTACATTCTCGTATGCGATCCAACCGTCTCCGACCGAAAGTCCATTCATTCCGATGTGATTCTCCGTAATGTCCGTTTTTCCTCCAAGACTCCTCCCCTCCGTAAAATTTCTGTCCGGTATGTCCGTAATATACGTTACGTAATATACGATAATTTAACTTTCGCCGTCGTTTTACGGAGATACCGGATGAAAGTATTGCTAGCTCGCTTGCTTTTGAGTTTGAAAGACAAATTGTGAGTATTTCTATTTTCCGATCCTCTATACTTCATCATTTTGATATGAAAATGGTTATAATGGTTATAGATCAGTTTAATATATCATATGTTTTACATAAATAACAGTCAGATATCTGTTTGATCATTTGTTTGTATGAGTTTAATATAAAATACAGTCGGATTTGATTGTATATTGATTGTATTATTTGTATAGGCCTAATTTATGGCTATGGATACCCCTAATTATATAATTATAGTCTACTGCTGTGATTTCCCTCAATAATTTTTAGCGCTCCATTTTTATTTTTTGTTAAATAGACTTTGCGATGACACACACAACACGAGTGAGAGTGCTCGCCATCGCTTATCTATATTGGCGCAATCGCCAGAGATGGCAGAGACGCAGGGCATCATGCTGGACAAAGGCAGTTTTGGTTGGTTGGTTGGTTTTGTTTTTATATCTCGGTAGAATGTCGATCCTCATATTCCACACAGTACCGGTCTCCGAAAAAACGGCCATTATCAATGCGTTCCCCCATCTTTTTGGCTGTCCGTAAATAAATTCATGTCCGTACGTAAAGCACTAGCGACCCCTTCCGTAAATTTACGGAAGTACGGATACGAAAAACATACGTATGTGGAAACGAGGCGTCAGAAGGAATCTCCGTGAGGAACGATTATTAAGACCCCGGTTGGATATACTTTATTTTCCTGACAATTTTCTTCACGAGCGCTATCGTTTTTCAGCGCGATCTATCATTTATTTAGACCACCTTCTCAGCCCCCATGTTAACTGTCAAACGCACCGGGGGCATGTTTTAAGTTCAATACAAATTATTTGTGTGGCACTCAAATAATTTGCCCGTGTGAGTTAAGCCTATTATTTGAAGGATTTATAATCCAATATTGTTTCAGATGATTAATATTTCACCTGTATCGTAGGAGAGTTCGACGGTCATGTTTTAGGTGACAGAGGGTACCCCTGCCAGCCTTGCCTTCTGACCCCCGTATGCCAAATCCCATGCCAGGACCACAGCAGTGCTACAAACCTGGCGCATATGAGGACGAGAGCCAGGGTCGAAAAACACGTTCGGGATCCTGAAGGCAAGATTCCAGTGCCTCCAAATGCTGCGAGTCACACCAGAAAGGGCATGTGACATAATAGTTGCATGTGTGGTTCTTCACAACATCGCGATATTGAGAGGGGAAAATTGCCCACCTATTTGCAGATGAGCAGCACATCAACCCAAACCATGCCATGGATCCACAGGACGGAAGGGTGGTTCGAATCATTTTGTTTGAGTTTTCTATGTAGTTAAAATTATTTTATTATTTCAGATTTTTTTTTTGCCATTCCTGTAAAACTTGTGTGACAGACCCAGCCTCTGGTAGGGGGTGACACTGTTCAATAAAATAACTTGTCCCACCACAGCCCGTGTTCTAATGAAGACAATCTACTTTTAATGAGGATTTCTTTATTTCCTGAAAGCACAAAAAAAGTCATTCATATTGGGTATGTTTTTGGAGCAGGAAACAGTAGGCTATCCCAGTTTGCACCTCACCCACCTTTAACTTTTGTTCCAAAATTTGGATCTCCAAAGCATCCTTTTTTCATCTTTTGCCTAATGTTGGTCCATTTCCAAGTCTGCTTTGTTATTTTATTTTTCCAGATAGATTTTATAGAGCTCTTTGACTGGGAAGCCTATAGGAATGCAAAAGATGACGTTGGATTTCACAGTGCCAAGTAGAGCGTTTCATTATAATTCCAGCGAGAATCTTACAGAGGTAAGCTGTGATTTAGAAAGGGCTGGCCTCTCATTGAATTCGATTTCATATTAAACTTTCCTCATTTTATTTTACTATTTATTTTACTCACGCATTGACTTGTTCAGCAATTTCCTGCCAAGCTCTCTCCCGAGCTCTCGCTGCCGCGGCGGCATTGCTTTTTTTGGCTAAAATTGGTAACTGCTCGGCATATGCGTGCATAAGAATTTCTATTTCTGTGGGGGAAAAGTAAGCGGATCTACGGTTTTGGTCCATGTTTGATCATGTTAATCAGAGATCCCATTGATGATGGCTCTTTAAAGTCAACAGGCACGCCCCCAACCCAGCGTGAACACACTCAGAGTTGATTGAACCAACGCTGATCCCCTGTTCTGAAACCGAAAACCCAGAGTTGCTTTTGAACCCTGAACTCTGAGTCAACCAACTCAGAGCGCAGGATTAAACTCAGAGTATGTTAAACCAGCTACCTGAAACAGGCCTCATATCTTTATCATATGTTTTACAATTGGATTTTTCGTTTTTTTCCGTAGTTTTTTTTCTGTATCTGAGTATATGTATAAGGGAAGAGGTACTTTAAGACCTTCTGTTTCCATTTCGCTCCATTGAGGGGTATCATTCGTTGAGAAATAGAACATAATAGACCTCAGCTGCACAGCCTAGTTGTAGCCTACCATAGTAAATTTGGACCTTTTAATCCCCCTCGATCAAATGGTAAATACAACAAAGACAAACAAAGTCTCACCCTCCTATTGCTCCATATAAATCCTACAAATATATTTTTGATTTTTGAGAACAAGTCTGAAGGTGGTGGCAGAGGAATATTTTGGAATGAATAAAGGAATTTCGGCAATATAGTCATTTTCAAAACATAAAGTCTCCCAATTATAGAAACTGGTAGCGACGTCCATCTCTCAATCAACTCACTAATTTCAATCAGTAACGGTTCATAATTTGCATTAACATTTTCTAGTATAGGCAATATCTGTACTCCTAATTATGTAAACTGTTCTACACTGTTAAATTGGGTTACCTCAGAAGTTGGGTTGTTTCTGTCCTGTTCATTAAGTAGTAATATAGAAGATTTTGTATTATTCACTTTATATCCCGAAATATCCCCAAATGTTTTAATTAGCTGTGAAAAGGCTGGAAATGGTTGATTATTAGTTTGGGACATGAATAAAATTACATCATCACAATACAATGAAATTCGGTGTTCCATCGTCCCTACTCTTATTCCACAAAATTGAGGGTGTGAACGTACTGCTATTGCTGGAGGTTTGATTGCTAATGTAAACAGAAGGGGAGAAAGAGGACATCCTTTTCGGCAGCCTTTACTGATTTTCATTGATTTTGAAATATTTCTATTTGTTAAGATCGATTCCTCCGCTGTAGCATTTTATATATATTATGCACTAACCAGTTTAATGAAGTGTAATCTTTCTTGAATATTGAAAAGATAAGGCCATGTGACTCTATCAAAGGCCTTTTCAGCATCTAACGTTAGAAGTGCTGTATCTGATATTTTTTTGTTAGAATAAATTATATTCAGTACTCTTCTTACGTTGTGGAAACCTTGCCTTCCTGTAATAAAACCGTTTTGATCTTTATTAATGATTTTTGGTAATAATGGTTGTAATCGTTTTGCTAAAAGCTTACATATTATCTTAAGATCAGCATTCAATAAACTGATGGGTCTCATGTTCTCACATTTGTTTGAGGCAGTGGCGGCCCCAGGGTAGGCCGCTAGGTGCGCTGACGAGCTACTCCCCCTATCCATAGCCATAGCACCCGCCCAGCACCCCCCAGGGATGTCCGTGATTTTTCATATATATTTTTTAATGTCATGATTGAATAGTATTTTTCATGTTGTTTAAAAATGTGAATTAAAAAATAATTTAAAACTTTTAGTCTAAAAAACATAAGGCCCAAACGAGTGATCTTCTTTGGCCAATGGGCGCAGTGCGGGGTGAACTTTTGACCTTAACGTATGTCAGTCGGCTGACTCGGCTTGTTTTGATGGTGAGTTTGGAAGTTTAGCAGAGTAAAATAAACCAAAATGGATCGTTTTTTGCTCCCTAAATGTCCCCGTTCTGAGTCACAACCTGAAGGTAAACGAGACCGTGAAGGTGCAGACTCACCGCTCGTCACAGAGCCCCCAGCAGGAACAAAATCCGGAGGATGAAGACGATGGAGAATCATCGGCGTCGGCGGCGGTTTCCATTGAGGATGCTAACGTTACGGGAGCTGCAGGTGATTTAGCAACCAGGCCGCAGAGGGCCCACGACGGCCAGTCCCTTCAAAAATACGCCACACGGCAATTTGGGAACCAGCACAAACTTTTAAACAGAAGTTGGATGGAACCAGTATCCATGGCTGGAAATACAGCGTCGACAAAGATGCAGCATTTTGTTTTGCTTGTCGGCATTTTCTGAAACGAGGGCACGGGTTTCATTTAGAGCCAGCATTTACAAGCAACGGATTTAATAACTGGCGGAAAGCTTCAGCATCTCTGAAGAGCCATCATGAAAGTGTGGGGCACAAATTTTCTATGGAAGGGATGGACTGAGTTCAAGCTAAAAAGAGACAGACAGATCTTAAAATAGGCAAACATGCTTGATAAGGGGAAAGTCTGCCTTAGTTATTAGAGACAGAAGTATACATGAAAATGTGGGGGAGAGCCTTGCGTTTCACAGCCTGTCAGGGGTCGCACAGCGAGGCCACAGTGAGGGTGAGAGTCTCACAACAACCGAAACTCTTTCGTGAGCTGCTGCATGTTTATTGCTAATTTGATTCCAACAGTGGACAAGAAGGTTAGAGCTCAAACGCTAAATTACACTCACCACGATATTCAAAATGAGATATTTGCTGCAGTGGCGTCTTTGCATTAGGGGCCAGTGGGGCACGGCCCCACCAGAGCGCGCTGCCGTTGCAGGGCACGATTATACTTTATTTATTTTTTTCAAACTTGTCATCGAGCATTAAGTTTAATAATACATTAATTCGTTAATAATTAATTACATGTCCACAGTTTTAATTTGATGAACGCATATTGTCTAATTTTTGTAGTGTAGTAGTTGTGTGTGAAATAGGTTTTGTTGCTCCGTTCGTCTGTCCGCTCGGTGGGGGCCCAGCCGAGATGGCCGCATGTATTCTGCTGCACTGAGAAAACTGTGGAGCTGTTGCGCGAGCAGCGCGTGCGCAGCGCCCGCTTCTGTTTCGGCTGTGGGGCTAGAAAGTTTAGGGCCCCCAAAGCTCTTCTCATTGCTGATTTGTAGAAGGGGCGGGGGTTTACGCGGAGCCGATCAGATCTTGCTTAGCAAGCCAACGTAGTTACTGTTACAGTAACATAACAACAAATGGACGTTTCATTCATTAAAGTGATGAAATCGTCGGCTGAGTATCTGTCTTATGTGAGATTTAGCACTTACCACTTGAACAGAAGCTGGCAGAATAAAACGTGAGTGGTGGCTTTGTATATTGATTGCTGGTAAAGGGTGTGCGCCGTTGTGTTTTTATTGTTGCTCACGTGTTAGTTTCTTGAGTTTTGATATTGTGAGATCTTGAATGCTGCCATTTGGTGTGCTATTGCTATATATAGCCTTATATATGTGTCAGATTGCGTTTGAGGTGATGGCATTCTCAGCCTACAATTTTGGGTCCCCTCTGTCACCTGCCTATTTCTTTTGTTGTTTGTTGTGATGGTAGTAAAATGGGGTATTTTCTGGATTGGCGTAATAATATTATATTCCTTGCATGGGCCCCACCAGAGTTTTCTCAAAACAAAAATCGCCAACTGATTTGGCCGTAATGGCAGCAAAATGATAAGAAAGTGATGAGGTGAGGGATGCCGAGTGCTTTGCTGTTTTGGTGGATGAGAGTAAAGATCAAGAGAAAAGGAGCAAATTCGTATTCTGTTGTTGTGCGGTATTTGCAGCCAGAGTCAGGGGAAGTGCATGAGGAGTTTTTGCATTTCACTGCCGCAGATGGATTGGATGCAGACTCTCTGCTATTCAGCATCAACACCACAACCTCAGCAGTGTAATATTGATATAGTGTCGCTGTGTAGGTCAATGCTAGCGCCGGAGCATCTGTGATGTTCAGGAAGTAATAATGGTGTGCAAGCGAAAATTTAGAAAGGACGTGCCGCAGCTATCTACATACATTGCCACGCACACAGCTGAAATTAGTGTTAAGTGGACTGTGTACAATAATGTAAGCGCTGCAAGCAGAGTTTTTGAGACACTACAGATCGCTCTACAAGTTTTTTTCCGGATCGGTGGTGCATGAATCTATTCATGAGAAAACAAAAAGAGCTTTACCTGACAGCACAACGCGTGGAACTTAAGAGACAGTGTGACACTGCGCTGGGGCTTGCCATTAATTATCTATAAATTTTCTTTTTTTTTAACTATCTCTTTTTTTGTGTTTTTAATTTTAAGTTTTCTTTTTTTTTTTTTTATTTATTTCTTTTGGATTTTTATTTAATTTTATCTTTTTTTATTAACATTTTGTTTTTTTTTTTATTTAATAATTTATTTTTTTTCTCTTATTTTTTTAGTTTTTTTTTATTATTTTTTTTTTTTTTTTCTTTTTTTTTTTTTTTATAATTTTTTTATATTGTTTTTTTAATTTTTTTGTCTTTAACTAATAAATGCGATCTAGCGCCGTCAAGAAACTCTCCCCGCTATCCAAGCCTACCTGCGTGTATGTCATCACTTTCAGCCCAAACCCACATCGAGGGCAGAGGCAAGAGGCATCAGTGCCATCATTGATGATAAGTTTTGTCTTTGCATCTCATATGTTTGAGGATTTCATTTAGAACAACAAGTTTCTGTCAGTCAGCTCAGGCCCCCAATTTTATACTGTTGCGGCAGATGATTTGGGACCCAGTCTGTACTAAATGCTCTCGGCAAAAGCGCAGCAGATACTAAGTGGAAAGAAATCCGAACAACAAGCAGAGACTCTGTGTGCAAACACAGGCACAACACAGACTTTCACGTGAGAAAAAGGCAGACCCAGAAACTCGACACCTAGGAGGGTTTCATTGTGGAGGCCCGATAGAGAGAACACAGACAGAGAACATTGATGAGCATTGAAAACGCACTCTTTCTATCCGTTATAAGAACAGGTTGATAGGAGAAATTAATCCGCCGCTTCTTCAACAGAGACAAATGATGTACTTGGAGAGGTGTGCCAAACTCTCAGGCCAAAACACACAAAGTTTTTGGACAAACAACTTCTGCTGCCTGGCCGACACTATGGTGTGCAGTGATCAATAACCTGTTCAGCAGAGCTCTACAGGTGCGGGCGCTTCTGCAAAGGAAGGAACGAACAGGGAGCATGCCATCACAGCACACAGGAGTTCCTGATCCTTAATGCAGCCATAATAAAGATGCATTTATGGACTGTACAAGTTAAATATGCATAGCCCTGGACACTCCCTGTCACATCAAGTGAGCCTGTGAACGGAGTTTTTCCTGCTGGGCCGTATAAACAAACTTACCTGAAGGAAACGCAGTGGGAGACACTAGACCAGTAATCTGGCAGCTTGGCTATAACACGGCAGAGACCAGAGGACCCTTGACTGCGGCAACATCATTGATGCTTTTCGCACTCAATCACAGCAACAGAGTATTGTTTTTTGTTGTGAGACGTCTGTGGTAAGTGTGCATGATTTCCCCCTCTGGTGGCCAATTACAATTTAATTAATTTGTGTTAAAGCACGAGTATAGTTCATGTGGTGTTGTATGTGTTCTGTGTATAGGGTGGTCCGATGCAACCTCGCAATTATGAAACCGCCCCAAAATTCAAAGGCACCTTCTCTTAAGTGGTTAAGTGGCAACAGAAAATCTCTGGAGCCGCCACTGGTTTGAGGGTTTACCCGGTATTGGCAGTAAAGTAATTACAGCACTATCATAGCTTGGCGAAGACTGCCATTCTGGAAATGACTCTAGAAACCACTTCAAGAAGTGGTGTTAGTAATTGTTCTTAAATTTTTATATAGATCAATAGGGAGGACCATCTGGTCCTGGACTTTTTCCGGGTTTCACACCATCAAAGAGCATGCCCCAATTTTCTGCCTTTATTAATTTTCTTAAATCCATAATAATTTAGCCGACCTTCTCGCCTTGTTCATTAAAAAGACAATTGCTTCAACGTCTTAGAAGACTAAAGATGCAGTCTGAAGCAGACAACTTGTCCAATATTCAGGCTCTCAAAATAAGGCAATCATTTTTCATTCTCGCGGGTCACCGTTTCTCTATATTTTCCTATAGAATCTTTATCTTATGATCCAATTGTAATCCCTCCTCACAAACCTTTTTTGATTTAGAACCTGTATAACTTAAAATATTTCCTCTGAGAAAGCGCTTTTAAATGCTCCCATTTTTATACAATCAGACGTTGTGTAGTAATTAATTTCAAAGAATTCTTTATCTGTTTTTCCTATATATTTTTACAAATTCATTCATCTAGTAACCATTTGTGCTAGAAGAAGTGCCATCTAGGTGGATCTTTTGCCATTTTGTTTTATCGACCATACAGCCTAAACAACATGGTGATGATCCTGAAAAAACCACTTTATTTCCATAGTAACAGTTACTAATTTTGGACCGCAGTTCTGAGGAGATTAAAAAAATAATCATTCGAGAGTATGTCTGAAATGTGTTAGAGTGACAAGATAGGCTTTCAGCTGTTGTTTCAATTCTCTCCATATGGTTCTAGCAGATCAATTCTTTTAATACAAACGGATTCTCAAGCTGTTCTACACCTGTGTGTGATTGATCTACTCCTGTGGATTCTATTGACCACAGCTGAGGGTTCAATGTGCAGTATAAAGTCTCCTGCTATTAATGTGTTGTCCTGGCAATGATGAGATAGAAAGGACAGATCTACAAAAAAATTAGGATCATCATGTTAGGACCGTACAGATTTACTAAAGATTTAAGATTTCAACTGATAATAACAGAGTCTTGACTATCAAATATTCTCCCTCTATCTGTTGATGCCCAGTGTTTCCTTGAAATGGTCAGTATATGA
>OLKM01002844.1:48146-52678 GCA_900291075.1 Melanogrammus aeglefinus | reverse complement strand
TCCCTCCCTCCTCGCCCTCCCTCCTCTTTACTTCCTCCCTCTCTCCTCCCTCCCTCCCCCTCTCCCTGTCTCCCCCCTCCTCCCCCTCCCCCTGTCTCCCTCCCTCTCTCCCCCCCTCCCTGTCTCCTCCCCTCCCTCCCTCTCTCCCTCTCTCCCTCCCTCCCTATCTCTCTCCCTCTCTCCCCCCTCCCTCTCTCCCCTGCTCCTATCTCCTCCCTCCTGCCTCCCTCTCTCCCCCTTCCATCCTCCTCCCTCCCTCCCTCCCCCCTCTCCTCTCTTCCCCCCTCCTCTATCCTCCCCTTCTCCGCTCTCCTCCCTCCTCCGTCTCCCCTTCCTCCTCCCTCCCGCTCTCCTTCCCCCCTCCCTCTCTCCTCCCTCCCTCTCTCCCCTCCCTATCCCTCCCCCCCCCTCCCCCCCCTCCCCTCCCTCAGGTGGAGTCCCTCATGGAGCGCGTGGAGCAGCTCACCCGGGACAAGGTGCACCTGGTGGAGGAGTACGAGGGCCAGCTGGCCAAGGCCCAGGACTTCTACGAGAGGGAGCTGGAGGGCATGCGCCGCACCCACCAGCTCACCGCCGAGAACCTGCTGGCCTGGAAGCACACCGAGGTACTAGGGGAGGCCCCCCGGGGGCCACACTGAGGGGACCAGGAGCACATCGCTTCATGGAGCTCATAGCATCCAGAGCCTCCACGGGCCGGTAGCCTCGATGAGTGCATCGCCTCTGATAGCCTCCTTAAGCCTCTGATCGCCTCCACTAACACGTAGCCTCCAATAGCCTCCAACAGCCTCCAACAGCCTCCAATAGCCTCCAATAGCCTCATGGAGTCTATGGCCTCAACTATCACACTGACTCCAATAGCCTCCAATAGCCTCCAACAGCCTCCAACAGCCTCCAACAGCCTCCAACAGCCTCCGATAGCCTCCAATAGCCTCCAAGCTCCAATCGCCTCCTGGAGCCAATAGCCTCCAATTGCCTCCAGGAACCCCCAATAGCCCCTAGCCTCAAATAGCCTCATGAAGCCTCTAAATACCTCCTGGAATCCATGGCCTCTTTTAGCCTCCAATAGCCCCCCATCTAGCCATTTTGCATATGCTAGCATTTAGCTCCTACAAAACAACGGTGCGTTGTCCCCTACGGTACCTCCGTCTGACCCTTCCTCCCTCCCTCCCACCTCCCTCCCTCCCCTCCTCCTCCCCCCTCCAGGTGGAGCTCCGCAAGGAGTTCCAGCTCCAGGAGGTGGCGCTGCAGCGCTCCCTGGCCAAGCTGCGCTGCGACCTTCAGCGGGCCCAGGAGGAGGCCCGGGAGAACCGCGACAAGGCCAACCGGCTGCAGACCTCGCTCACCAACGCAGAGGGCACCATCAAGGTGTGTGTGTGTGTGTGTGTGTGTGTGTGTGTGTGTGTGTGTGTGTGTGTGTGTGTGTGTGTGTGTGTGTGTGTGTGTGTGTGTGTGTATGTGTATGTGTGTGTGTGTTGTACTTTTACATTTATGCCAGTCCGCCGTGTCCCACACACACACACACACACACACACACACACACACACACACCACACACACACACACACACACACACACACACACACACACACACACACACACACACACACTCACGCAGACGTTGCAAGACAGCGGCGAGGTCGAGATACAGCCCCGCCGTCGACATACTCTCCGGGCTGAGACGTTAAAAACATTATTATTATTATTTACTCGCCTCCTTGAGCATCCCGCAATGTTTTTGCGATATTGATATCCCAGCTCCGACTGTTTTAACGGCCCTGCCGTCGACACTCTCTCAGGTAAGACGTTATGTCTACCGACTGTAGAAATTGGGTGAAAAGAAGTGAAGAGAGAATTTCTCTCGTCGACAACGCAACGCAACGTCGTTCATTTCATCATTTAAAACCCTTAAATTCAAACATCGCGCCGACCGGCATATCAACAAACAAGACGCGTAATCTCTTAAAGAGACAGCGTCCCTAAAACACAACCAAAACATGTCAATAACGCAGTACGGTGAATTATGTCTATAGAGTCCACCACGAGACTACACTTTGTTGCTCAAATGTAATACTACTCTCTTCCTTGAGCCTCCCCAAATGTCTTTACAATTTGTTGCTCAAAACGTTTTATTACTCTTCTCCTTGATATCGATACCCCCTCTCTCGACTGTTTTAGTTGTTTTATTATACTAATGTTTTGTGTGTATGCTTTGTGTGACTGTAGGGTACTGCTGCCTGTCTTGGCCAGGACACTGGAAAAGGATATTTTTAATCTCAATTACGTCTTTTTCTGGTTAAAAAAAAGAATATTAAAAAACGTCTTAAACTCTCACGTCAATGTGCAATCCGCAAGCTTGCCCCCCCCAACCCCCCCTTCTCCCCCTCCCCCGCACAACCCTGTTCTTTAGTCCACTAGCGCTATGTAGCTTGTGGCCTTAGCTGTTGTTACACTTAGTTTATTTCACTACGTTGCTTCTGTAAATGAACACAATTTTCAGTTTCAGAAGAAGCTGTTTAGTATTATTATTATTATTTTTATTACTATTATTATTATTATTGTTATTGTTATTATTATTTATATTATTACTATTATTATTATTATTATTATTATTATTATTATTATTATTATTATTATTATTATTATTATTATTATTATTTTCAACTAACCATTAGTAGTGGCCATGTCGCGTGCCAGCCGCGTGTTGATGACGCTTCAGTCTGCATTTGCATGTCATTGAGTGGCCCCCTAAAAGATAACCAGCCTGTCGCCTTTGGTTCACTGAATGGTTAAAACATATTTAAATGTTGGCACTGCTCTTCAGAGTCATTCGTTGTGAACGCTAAACGATAGGTCTTATCAATAACCTTAAAGTACACGTCATACAATAAATTACAATGCATGAGTTCACAGCTGCACGCGTATATCGATTTTTATTTTATTTTATTATTATTATTGAAAGTTAGCTGAAGATTATACTCCCTGTTTACTCAGTTAAACACAGAAATCAACTTAATTTGTCCGAGTGTTTGTTACATGTGAAAGGAAGCCAAAAAAGCACGCTCGTATATCGATTTTTATTTTATTTTATTATTATTATTGAAAGTTAGCTGAAGATTATACTCCCTGTTTACTCAGTTAAACACAGAAATCAACTTAATTTGTCCGAGTGTTTGTTACATGTGAAAGGAAGCAAAAAAAGACGCTCATTCTCCGGTAACGCAGTCGTTCTCTTCTCCGTAGTTTCTTCTATTTGTTTCTAACTCATGCTCCAGTCTTTCAATCGATCGATGCTTTGGATGTTGTGAATAAACCGGAATATATGATGCATCGTTGCAGCAACATTTAAGACGATCGCGATGAGTTCTCCCCGTTCTGCCTCCCATTCTGTCTGCGGTCAAACCAAAACAAACTACAGTGACAGCAGACGCACTTATCCCGCCTCTTACAAATGTAGTCCCTGCTATGTCGTATCCCGGCCCCTGCAAGCCCACACACCTTAACCCCCCGTTGACTCTACTGATGTCCGAACGACATCGACGTCGGCATATACACGTAAAGCATCAGGTGTGGATCACCCTCAGGCTCGAATCCCCTGAGATACAAATGCGGCGAAAATGCAGAGGACGTGTCCTTGGAATGATTACGCTTGCTTCATAACGTAAGGAGTAGGTGTTTATGCTTGCTTCATTAATAGGTGAACCAAAATGTTACATGTTGTAACATTATAGGCAAAATGTTATTATGGGTTTCCACATTATAGCTATGGGTTTAATTACAGCTAGAGGTTGAGCATTTTTTAATGTAGGTAAATAATTTTGACCTGGTCATTTTGAAAGTAGCACGCCCTGTCATGAGGGATAAACAGTCAGCACACTCTAACCCTAACACTAACCCTACCTGCTCCTTTATCACAAGGGATAAACAGTCAGCGCACTGTAACACCTAGCCCTGGATAAACAGTCAGCACACTCTAACCCTATCACTAACCCTACCTGCTCCTTTATCACAAGGGATAAACAGTCAGCACACTCTAACCCCTAACACTGGATAAACAGTCAGCACACTCTAACCCTATCACTAACCCTACCTGCTCCTTTATCACAAGGGATAAACAGTCAGCACACTCTAACCCTAACACTAACCCTACCTGCTCCTTTATCACAAGGGATAAACAGTCAGCGCACTGTAACATCTAACACTGGATAAACAGTCAGCGCACTGTAACATCTAACACTGGATAAACAGTCAGCACACTGTAACACCTAGCCCTGGATAAACAGTCAGCACACTCTAACCCCTAACCCTGGATAAACAGTCAGCACACTCTAACCCTAACACTAACCCTACCTGCTCCTTTATCACAAGGGATAAACAGTCAGCGCACTGTAACACCTAGCCCTGGATAAACAGTCAGCACACTCTAACACCATCACTAACCCTACCTGCTCCTCTATCACAAGGGATAAACAGTCAGCACACTCTAACCCTAACACTAACCCTACCTGCTCCTTTATCACAAGGGATAAACAGTC